>CM075864.1:2085968-2300968 GCA_038021265.1 Cyprinella venusta | reverse complement strand
TGACATGGCGATGCTAGACTGATACTTTATTTACACAATCTTACCGTAATTTTGTCGGATATGAACAGCATTTTATTACAGATATGAGCTGAATTTTATCATCAGCTTATTTCAAAATCAAAGACATACGAGCTCGGCAACAGCCTGCCCTGGTAAGATCACTTCGTTTCTTTACTTGAAGATGATTGTGTGTGTGAGATGATTGTGTGATTGTGAAGATGATTGCGTCTGGGACTTACTTTCAGTTTCGCTCAGCTGCTCATCTGCGGTGATGCGTGTCGCCGTAGCGCCGTCATATCTGACTATAACGTGTCATATAGCCTATATAACACGCTCTCACTCGTTTATTTTTTTTAGCATTTTTGGGAAAAGTAAAATATAGGCCTACATATGTGGTTTCAACAACCAGATTGCATTTACTAGTAAAGATCCGAACACAATGCGAGCCAGACTACCTCCAGATGGTCAGGCAGATCCGATCACAATTCGATCATAACGTATTTATACCTTGCATTAACATGGCTTTTTTATTATCCGGATAACTTATCTGGATACAGATCGCATTTTAATACCAGGTGTAGGGGTCTCAGAGACGAGCCCGGCGAGAAACTTCACGAGACCGGCGAGATGCCTCCACAGGGCGGGGAGATACTATACTGTCTATGGGAAATACGCTGCGTGATGGACAGCTTTGACAGCAAATGGAAATACGTGGAAATCAGATGACATGATTTCACAACTTTTCATTGGTCATTTAGATAATGTGACGCATGCAGTACACGGAAATGAACCTGGACATTCTATCCGTCAAAAAATCTCAAAAACGCCAAAAATGGACATACGCGGTTTTCATCGGACAGCGACGATATATATAAATACACACTCTTGCTTGTATATATTTAAGAAATATTTTCATGTATAGACGAATCCGGCGAAACTACCGGAAGTAAGCGGGCGCCATTACTGAGCTGTTGCTGGGTAGCGTTGCTCCATTGCCTTCTATTGTTTTAGTTGCAACTTGCGTCCACAGGAATAAACAGCCCGCGATTTACGACTGTCACTAACGTTACAACGTTAGCCCTTGTATAATGTCGAGTGTGTAAACAGTTTCCGTTATAAATTGTTTCAATGGTGGCAGTAAAATTTCAATTTTGAAGAGAAAACATTGTGAATACCCCGGGTCGACTGCCCCTGTCATGCCGTACGGTTTACACAGATTTCCTGGGCGAGTACAAGACGCGGACATTCGCGTATAATAACAATTATTTAATGACATAAGTAAAAAAATATAATAAATAAGTGATATAGTGATCAGCAAAATCTCCTCTCTTGCTATTTTTTCTATTTAATTAACATGCTATGGTCATTAAATGGCTTTCCTGAGCTAAATGTAACGTTATGTGATATAATTGTTCTCCTGCTGTTATATTGACCTCTTTCCATGGTTTAAACACTAGTTGGTCGATATTATGTATACTTTCTAGCTGTAACGTTACCTTACCCATGCCCATTGCAATGTAAAAATGAGATAAATAATGAACACAAATGAAAAACATGAATTTGTTTATTTGATTTCATTTATTTATTTATTGTTGCCAAATGGACAGATCTTTTTTTAGTTTCCTCGGTAGCAAACGTTAGCCTAGCTAGCTTGCCAAGCTATTTTCATAAATAATCTGTAAGATCGTTTGTACCTTCATCTGTGACTGGAGGCCAATGTCCAACATCATCAACCCAACAAGTCTGCCTGGCTGTAGCTGTCATCGAGGGTGCGTTATCACCTTATCTCCGAGGTTTGTTTACATACAGTGCATATGTCTATGCCGGTGAAACAGCTCAGTAATGGCGTCGCCACAAGATGGCAGCCTACACAAGAACGCTCGTCGGATTCGTCTATATTCTGTATATAGATTTATATATAATTTATATTATATATATAAATATAAATATTTTATATATAAATATTTTTTTTCTTAAATATACATGCATGTGTGTGTTTTTATATATATACAAAATAATTATACACAGTGCACCCACATATATTATGTAAACACAAACTTTTATTTTGGATGCGATTAATCGCGATTCATCATTTTGACAGCCCTACTAATAACACATCGGTACCTAGTCGACCGTTCTCTGAGATTTGTTTTCATGGTAATCGAATGTAAAGAGTTTTATCTCTAAAAACTGTTTAGCTTATAACGCTAGTATGTAGGGCATAGAGTAAGTAAAAATAAAGATCGCTAGTTATGTTAATACGACTAACAGACCTCAAAATAGCCCCACATGAACACGATCGCATAATGAGGGTCCCTACATGCAAACCGAAGCATTGAGAACTGTGTAGAGACAGTTTAATAAGAAGGTATTTTATAAAAACGAGATTTTCATTTTCGGGTGAACTAACACTTTAATGGCACAGGTGTAATTACACTATATTTAGCACAAACAGGGCTACCATAATATGTGAGCAACATGTATGTACATGTTTGTATATATATCTGCTGTTGTTGTTGTTTTTTGTTGTTTCCACATTAATTTGGAGATTAACTGTGAAATTATTACAATATAAATAAAAACTTTAATGTTAGGTGTGATTAATTACAGAACATTTTGGAATTAATTAGTTAATTTTTGTTATTATAATAAACTAAACTTTTGTTAAACTTTCGTTACATTTCGGTCACGCTTTAGTTTAGGGTCCAGTTCTCACTATTATCTGTGACATTTGCCTCAATAAACTCCTAAGTTCTGCTTATTAATAGTTAGGTAGTTGGTAAATTTAGGGTTAAGGGATGTAGAATATGGTCATGCAGAATTAGGCATTAATATAAGTACTAATAAACAGCTCATATGCTAGTAATGTTCATTATAATAAGCAAATAGTTAATGGTGAGAGCTGGACCCTGAACTAAAAGGTTACCAGCATTTCTTATGCAGTTTTGTTGTTTTCTCAAGTAAATTAGTTTATTAGTTTTCACTGAACACTATATAGTCAAGTCAGCTTGATTTCTATAGCACTTTATACAATACAGCTTTACAGGCATAAACACAAAAATAATGATTCAGTGATGCAAATAGAGTTCAATTCTGCTGTGTAGTCAGTTCAGTGTTAATTCATTTCTGCTTAATAATGTGTCAAGTTCGTCAATTCAGTTCATCTTTACAGTGATGTCATCATCAGCTCAGTTCAGCTCCCATCCAATAGTGCCAGTGCAGTCAAATCAATAATATCACAGAACATAATCATAACAATGCTGAAAATTAATATTGCTAACTCTCTGTTGTAAAATATCTACATCTATAGTAACTATGTCTGTATCTATAGTTTAATATGTAATATTTTCTTCCCTCAGATGTAAACGGCATGAATCTGGACGACTACAACATTAATGTCATTGCCAGTGTTTTCAAGCAGTGGCTTCGTGATTTGCCGAATCCTCTGATGACCTTTGAACTGTATGAGGAGTTCCTGCGGGCCATGGGTGAGCGGATTAGCCCCGCGATTATAGCGTTAGCTTTCAGTTTTGGTGTTGTTATACGGTTTTGTTTTTTGGCACACATTAAAATTGTTAGTAGTGGACAATGTGGCATTATGATTTATTTATTTTGTTTTGTACTTTGTTTTTTGTTTTGTTTGTTTCGTCAAACATTAAAAAATCGCTACAAATGGACAATCTGGCATATATGGAAGCTTGTTTCCGCCATTGAATTAAAAATAAATAAATAAATAAATAATTGCAACCTTTTTATCTCACAATTGCGAGATATGAAGTCAGAATTGTGAGAAATAAAGTTGCAATTGCGGGGTATAAAGTCGCAATTGTGAGAAATAAAGTCGGAATTCTGAGAAAAATTCACAATTCTGAGAAATAAAGTCGTAATTCTGAGAATTAAGTCGCAATTCTGAGAAATAAAATCGCAATTCTGAGAAAGAAAGTGTCAATTCTGAGAAATAAAGTCGCAATTCTGAGAAATAAAATCGCAATTCTGAGAAATAAAGTCGCAATTCTGAGAAAGAAAGTCGCAATTCTGAGAAATAAAATCGCAATTCTGAGAAAAAGTGTCAATTCTGATAAATAGTCGCAATTCTGAGAAATAGTCGCAATTCTGAGAAATAAAGTCGCAATTCTGAGAAATAGTCACAATTGTGAGAAAAAAGACCGAATTGAGACTTTTTATCTCACAATTGTTTATATTTTGCAATTCTGAATTTATATCTCGCAATTCTTACTTTATATCAAACAATTCTGACTTTATATCTCGCAATTCTGAGAATTAAAGTCAGAATTGTGAGATGTAAACTCGCAATTGTGAGATAAAAAGTTTCAATTACCTTTTTTATATTTCATTAAGTGGCAGAAACAAGCTTCCATAGGCATATGATCATGTATTTATTTAATAATTTTTTCTTTTTTAGTTTTGGCGCAAAATGATAACAAAATCAAAGATCCCTAAAGTTGCTAAACTACCTTTACGGCTTGGATTCAATTTTTTTTTTTATTTTTATTATAGGTTTTACACTGTGTTGAAGTAGTTAATAAATCATTTTCAAATATAAATGATAAAATAATATAGAACTTTAAAATCTTTGTACATTTTATGTATAATTAGTCCACAGATGCAGTAACCTTATTGCTTTAGATAAACTAGGCATTTACAGAGTCATAACATTTAAAGATATATCGGTCATGTCTCTTCAGGTCTCCAGGACAAAAAAGAAGTGATTCGAGGCGTTTACTCTATAATCGACCAGCTCAGCAGAACTCATCTGAACACGCTGGAGCGCCTCATTTTCCATTTGGTCAGGTGAGACGCCACTGTATTTCTCATTTTGGATTAACTTGTAAATATTTGGGGTCACAACTTTTTGTTGAACACAGATCTTATTTTTTGCGATTTTCCAAAAGTCGACAGGGAAAATGCGTAGCTTTTCAATCGCTAACTTCTGAGTTGTCCTACAAAGTGACATCATAACTTCTGCTCTGTATTGTAATAATATTTCACAATATTACGTTTTTTTGTTTTTTTTTAAATCAAATAAATGCAGCCTTGGTCTAAAATCCCACTGCACTTAGTAAACTACAGATAAAATGTTCTGATTGGCATGAATGTTGGCTAAAAATTGAATTGTGAGAAATAAAGTCGCAATTGCGAGGTATAACGTCGCAATTCTGAGAAATAAAATCGCAATTCTGAGAAATAAAGTTGCAATTCTGAGAAATAGTAGCAATTCTGAGAAATTTTCGCAATTCTGAGAAATAAAGTCGCAATTCTGAGAAATAGTCGCAATTCTGAGAAATAGTCGCAATTCTGAGAAATAAAGTCGCAATTCTGAGAAATAGTCGCAATTCTGAGAAATAGTCGCAATTCTGAGAAATAAAATCGCAATTCTGAGAAATAAAGTCACAATTCTGAAATTAAATCGCAATTCTGAGGAATAAAGTCGCAATTCTGAGAAATAGTCGCAATTATGAGAAATAGTCGCAATTCTGAGAAATAAAATCGCAATTCTGAGAAATAAAGTCGCAATTCTGAGAAATAAAATCACAATTCTGACAAATAAAGTCGCAATTCTGAGAAATAGTCGCAATTCTGAGAAATAAAATCACAATTCTGAGAAATAAAGTCGCAATTCTGAGAAATAAAATCGCAATTCTGAGAAATAAAGTCGCAATTCTGAGAAATAGTCGCAATTGCGAGACATAAAGACAGAATTGAGACTTTTTATCTCACAATTGACTTTTTTTCCTCACAATTCTATATACATAACTATAGCACATAACTGCAAGTTTATATCAATCAATTCTGACTTAATATCTCGCAATTCTGACTTCGTATCACACAATTCTGACTTTATATCACAATTCTGACTTTGGCATGAATGTTGGCTTTCACTGTAAATTATTTGATGCAAAATAATCAGTCTTGTTTCTGTCGTGCACAGGATTGCCTTGCAGGAGGAAACCAACCGCATGTCTGCTAATGCGCTGGCTATCGTGTTCGCGCCCTGTATCCTGCGCTGTCCTGACACCATCGACCCTCTCAGGAGCGTTCAGGACATCGGGAAAACCACAGCGTAATGGACAACTCTCACTTCATATAGTTCAGTCCTAATCAGGGTTTGAAATTAACACCCTGCGGCTAAAAATCAACGGTGGCGCACTAACGTTTGCAATACTAGGACTTTGTGGCGGGAGTTTCATTAGAAGTTAAAAGCATTGTGATGTCATCTTTTATCTGATCTTTGCCATTACGTTTCTTTTGTTAAGGTGTGTCGAGCTGATCATTTGCGAGCAGATGGATAAGTACAAGGCCAGGTTGAAGGACATCAGCACGCTGGAGTTCGCTGAGAACAAAGCCAAGAGCCGACTAACGTTCATTCGCAGGTCTATGGTAAGAGTTCAACAGCTGAGACTCTGTTTTATATTACTATAGACATCCACATAACCCAGATGTCCAAAACCACACCGAGGAGGACACGTTTCTGGATCAACATCCTTCTCAGAACGATCTTATCAACCTTTTGTTCCTCTTATTTTAGAGGTAGTTAATGATTAGTTCAAGTTCATTTTATTTATATAGCACATTTACAACACCCACTAGGGTGACCAAAGGGCTTTACAGGGCAACCATATAAATAATCAGAAAATAATACCTGGATAACAACAGATAAAAGCAGCAAAGCTAAGAGAAACCTTAAAACAGGTGTGTCAAAACCGTATCAGACTCGAATGTAAAATAATAAAACAAGTGTCAAAACCATATCAGACTTGAATATAAAATAATTAAACAAGTGTCAAAACAGTATCAGACTCGAATATAAAATAATAAAACAAGTGTCAAAACCGTATCAGACTGGAATGTAAAATAATAAAACAGAAGTGTCAAAACCGTATCAGACTCGAATATAAAATAATAAAACAGAAGTGTCAAAACCGTATCAGACTCGAATATAAAATAATAAAATGTGTCAAAACCGTATCAGACTCGAATATAAAATAATAAAACAGAAGTGTCAAAACCGTATCAGACTCGAATATAAAATAATAAAATGTGTCAAAACCGTATCAGACTCGAATATAAAATAATAAAATGTGTCAAAACCGTATCAGACTCTAATATAAAATAAGAAAACGTGTCAAAACCGTATCAGACTCTAATATAAAATAATAAAACGTGTCAAAACCGTATCAGACTCGAATATAAAATAATAAAACGTCTCAAAACCGTATTAGACTCGAATGTAAAATAATAAAACGTGTCAAAACCGTATCAGACTTGAATGTAAAATAATAAAATAAGTGTCAAAACCGTATCAGACTCGAATATAAAATAATAAAACATGTCAAAACCGTATCAGACTCTAATATAAAATAATAAAACGTGTCAAAACCGTATCAGACTCGAATATAAAATAATAAAACGTCTCAAAACCGTATCAGACTCGAATATAAAATAATAAAACGTGTCAAAACCGTATCAGACTCGAATATAAAATAATAAAACGTCTCAAAACCGTATCAGACTCGAATATAAAATAATAAAACGTGTCAAAACCGTATCAGACTCGAATGTAAAATAATAAAACAGAAGTGTCAAAACCGTATCAGACTCGAATATAAAATAATAAAACGTGTCAAAACCGTATCAGACTCGAATATAAAATAATTAAACAAGTGTCAAAACCGTATCAGACTCCAATATAAAATAATAAAACAAGTGTCAAAACCGTATCAGACTCGAATATAAAATAATAAAACGTCTCAAAACCGTATCAGACTCGAATGTAAAATAATTAAACAAGTGTCAAAACCGTATCAGACTCCAATATAAAATAATAAAACAAGTGTCAAAACCGTATCAGACTCGAATGTAAAATAATAAAACAAGTGTCAAAACCATATCAGACTCGAATGTAAAATAATTAAACAAGTGTCAAAACCGTATCAGACTCGAATGTAAAATAATAAAACAGAAGTGTCAAAACCGTATCAGACTCGAATATAAAATAATAAAACAGAAGTGTCAAAACCGTATCAGACTCGAATGTAAAATAATAAAACAGAAGTGTCAAAACCGTATCAGACTCGAATATAAAATAATAAAACGTGTCAAAACCGTATCAGACTCGAATATAAAATAATTAAACAAGTGTCAAAACCGTATCAGACTCCAATATAAAATAATAAAACAAGTGTCAAAACCGTATCAGACTCGAATATAAAATAATAAAACGTCTCAAAACCGTATCAGACTCGAATGTAAAATAATTAAACAAGTGTCAAAACCGTATCAGACTCCAATATAAAATAATAAAACAAGTGTCAAAACCGTATCAGACTCGAATGTAAAATAATAAAACAAGTGTCAAAACCATATCAGACTCGAATGTAAAATAATTAAACAAGTGTCAAAACCGTATCAGACTCGAATGTAAAATAATAAAACAGAAGTGTCAAAACCGTATCAGACTCGAATATAAAATAATAAAACGTGTCAAAACCGTATCAGACTCGAATATAAAATAATTAAACAAGTGTCAAAACCGTATCAGACTCGAATATAAAATAATAAAACGTGTCAAAACCGTATCAGACTCGAATATAAAATAATAAAACGTGTCAAAACCGTATCAGACTCGAATATAAAATAATTAAACAAGTGTCAAAACCGTATCAGACTCCAATATAAAATAATAAAACAAGTGTCAAAACCGTATCAGACTCGAATGTAAAACAATAAAACAAGTGTCAAAACCGTATCAGACTCGAATGTAAAATAATAAAACGTGTCAAAACCGTATCAGACTCGAATATAAAATTAGAAAACGTGTCAAAACCGTATCAGACTCTAATATAAAATAATAAAACGTCTCAAAACCGTATCAGACTCGAATGTAAAATAATAAAACGTGTCAAAACCGTATCAGACTCGAATATAAAATATTAAAACAAGTGTCAAAACCGTATCAGACGCGAATATAAAATAATAAAACGTGTCAAAACCGTATCAGACTCTAATTAAAATAATAAAACGTCTCAAAACCGTATCAGACTCGAATATAAAATAATAAAACAAGTGTCAAAACCGTATCAGACTCTAATTAAAATAATAAAACGTCTCAAAACCGTATCAGACTCGAATATAAAATAATAAAACGTCTCAAAACCTTATCAGACTCGAATGTAAAATAATAAAACAGAAGTGTCAAAACCGTATCCGACTTGAATATAAAATAATAAAACGTGTCAAAACCGTATCAGACTCGAATGTAAAATAATAAAACAGAAGTGTCAAAACCGTATCAGACTTGAATATAAAATAATAAAACGTGTCAAAACCGTATCAGACTCGAATATAAAATAATAAAAAGTGTCAAAACCGTATCAGACTCGAATGTAAAATAATAAAACAGAAGTGTCAAAACCGTATCAGACTTGAATATAAAATAATAAAACGTGTCAAAACCGTATCAGACTCGAATATAAAATAATAAAAAGTGTCAAAACCGTATCAGACTCAAATATAAAATAATAAAACAGGAGTGTCAAAGCCACGACACGACGAGATTAAAGGTTTATTTTCCATGTTAATCAGTTTTTGTCCTAGCCAACGGCGACACACGTCTAGGAACGGTTTCTATTTTTCTGCGACATCACGCTGGCTATGCTAATCTCAGGTACTGTTTATGTGCTTTATTTAATGTTAAAAGCGTGTAATGCCTCTGATTCACACAATGCACTTCCAAATAGGATATGAACATTTTGGCTGATACTGATAATTCTTTAACCGATATATTGGCTGATAAATCTAAAGCCAGATTTTTATATAAATAATTTTATTGATCCAGATGATAACACAAAAAAATGAACATACTTCCAAACACAGAGATAGATAGTTTAAGCTTGCGGTGTCCGTATGATGATGTTAAGTTATTTGTCACATTACATATACACTACATAAAACGTCACAATACATATGTCCAGGAATGTAAGATTTACAAAATCACTATATAAAACAGATTTACTACACAGATTTGTTCTGATAGTAGCCATTACTTAAGCTTGCTATCATGTCTATGTCTAAACATTGGGCTGTTGTTCCAGGATCACGTCCTGCTTGTGTAAGTCACTCACATTAGCTCTGTCTCCACACTAACCCCAGTCTCTCCTCTCTAATCCAGAAACCCGTAATAATTGCTGTTAGATTTATGAGCATAACCCGCAGTGCTGTGGCGGTAGGTATTACCGTATGTTCCCGCTGTTACCGTAAGTGTCGTCCCAGCACTGTGTGGTCCGTCTGTCTACATGATCATGAGCTGAGATGATAGGCATTTAACATGTTAATCATTTCCATGATGTTGCACTGCATGACACATGACTGTGTTCACTCCATGTGCCTGATGTTTTACACTTTTTTTACTTGCTTTCTCTGGGAATGAGCAGTCAAACTCATTCAGAAAGGTAATGGCTTTAGGCTGACGTGAGTGTGTGTTTCTATCCAGGCTCCAAAATGAACACTTAATGGGAATCTGACCACTGGCACGATTTTTATTTTTTGTTATTATTGCAACAAAATGCAATTTCGATCATAGAACATTACATGATCAAATTAGAAGATAATAAACAGCCTAATGAATCATATGTCCTTGGGACAAATGTTCATTTTGGAAAGTCTGTAGTTTGGAAAGTGAGTCTTCAGAATGAAACTGCCAAACACTTTCTGTGATCGTCTTTGGGAACACTCTACAATAAGGGTCATATTGTGACCATTGGGTTATACAGCTATTGTATATGGACGGGACAAGATCCACCCACTTTTTAAGACTAATGATATTGGAAAAACTAATTCAGTGCATTTGTCTGTTCACTGTTCAGAGTGCCGTCTGTCAAATCTTGAGGAATGCCTTAATAAATTAAACTCCATTTCTGCCGAATCGTTATATTTCTCAACAAGCTGCAACTGGAAGTGTAAAACTGGCGGCTATAAGACTGTTCGAGCTCGTTCATCAATTTAACAAATCTTTTTTTCTAGTCATTTGGTTGATTCAACTAACGAAATGACTCTCCTGAGTTTATGACTCTCCTGTTCGAACTCGTTCATCAGAATGAACGAATCTTTTTTTGAGTCATTTGGTTGATTCAATGAACAAAATGACTCTCCTGAGTTCGTGACTCTCCTGTTCGAACTCGTTGATCAGAATGAACGAATCTTTTTTTCTAGTCATTTGGTTGATTCAATGAACGAAATGACTCTTCTGAGTTTGTGACTCTCCTATTCAAACTCGTTCAACAAAATGAAAAAATCTTTCTTAGAGTCATTTGGTTGATTCAATGAACGAAATGACTCTCCTGAGTTTGTGATTCTCCTGTTCGAACTCGTTGATCAGAATGAACAAATTTTTTTTCTAGTCATTTGGTTGATTCAATGAACGAAATGACTCTCCTGAGTTCATGACTCTCCTCTTCGAGCTCGTTCATCAAAATGAACAAATCTTTTTCCGAGTCATTTGGTTGATTCAACTAACGAAATGACTCTCCTGAGTTTGTGACTCTCCTGTTCGAACTCGTTCATCAATTTAACAAATCTTTTTTTGAGTCATTTGGTTGATTCAACGAACGAAATGACTCTCCTGAGTTCGTGACTCTCCTGTTCGAACTCGTTCATCAGAATGAACAAATCTTTTTTGTAGTCATTTGGTCGATTCAACGAACGAAATGACTCTTCTGAGTTTGTGACTCTCCTCTTCGAGCTCGTTCATCAAAATGAACAAATCTTTTTCCGAGTCATTTGGTTGATTCAACGAACGAAATGACTCTCCTGAGTTTGTGATGCTTCTGTTCAAACTCGTTCATCAAAATGAACGAATCTTTTTTTCAAGTCATTTGGTTAATTCAACAAACGAAATGACTCTCCTGAGTTCGTGACTCTCCTATTCAAACTTGTTAATCAGAATGAACAAATCTTTTTTCGAGTCATTTGGTTAATTCAACGAACGAAATAACTCTCCTGAGTTTGTGACTCTCCTATTTGAACTCGCTCATCAAAATGAACTAATCTTATTTCGATTTATTTGGTTGATTCAATGAACGAAATTACTCTCCTGAGTTCATGACTCTCCTCTTCGAACTCGTTCATCAAAATGAACGAATCTTTTTCGAGTCATTTGGTTGATTCAACGAACGAAATGACTCTCCTGAGTTCGTGACTCTCCTGTTCGAACTCGTTGATCAGAATGAACAAATCTTTTTTCGAGTCATTTGTTTAATTCAACGAATGAAATGACTCTCCTATTCAAACTCGTTCAACAAAACGAATGAATCTTTTTTCCGAGTCATTTGGTTGATTCAACGAATGAAATGACTCTCCTGAGTTTGTAACTCTCCTGTTCGAATTCGTTCATCAGAATGAACAATTCTTTTTTCGAGTCATTTGGTTAATTTAACTAACGAAATGACTCCTGAGTTTGTGACTCTCTTACATTTGTTTGATTCAACGAACGAAATGACTCTCCTGAGTTCGTGACTCTCCTGTTCGAACTCGTTGATCAGAATGAACAAATCTTTTTTCGAGTCATTTGTTTAATTCAACGAATGAAATGACTCTCCTGAGTTTGTGACTCTCCTATTCAAACTCGTTCATCAAAATGAATGAATCCTTTTCCGAGTCATTTGGTTGATTCAAAGAAAGAAATGACTCCTGAGTTTGTAACTCTCCTGTTCGAACTCGTTCATCAGAATGAACAAATCTTTTTTCAAGTCATTTAGTTGATTCAACAAAAGAAATGACTCTCCTGTTTGAGCTCGTTCATCAAAATGTACAAATCTTTTTTCGAGTCATTTGGTTGATTCAACGAACGAAAAGAACAAAATGACTCGACGCCCATGTGTAGAAGTATTGTTATTCTGGATAACTAGTGTCAACCTTATTGTAAAGTGTTACCCGTCTGACCATCCTCCTATAATCCGGAGCTCCTCCACTCATCAGTGTGTGTCGTGTTTGACAGGGTAAGGGCCCAGTGCACAGGCTGAGGTATCACACACCGTCTCCTCCAGTGAGTCCTCACTCCTCGACCGTCCCGGATCTGATGCAGGAGAGCGGAGACGAGAAGGACCCCGACGTCTCGGAGCAGCAGCAGGTCGCCATGCAGCAGGAGGAGAAGGTGCTGACCGAGCAAATCGAGAGTCTGCAGAAAGAGAAGTAAGAGACGAGGTTTTCCATAATGTGCCGTGTGTCAGAGCACTAGTATCCCTCAGTGAATCCCTTAGCCAAAGCCTGAGATTGTTTGATGGTCCTCATAGGGAGGAGTTGACCTTCGAGATGCTCGCTCTGGAGCCGCGGGCGTCCGATGACGAGACCCTGGAGTCCGAAGCCTCCATCGGCACAGCGGACAGCTCGGAAAACCTGAATGTGGACTCTGAGGGAGCCGCCTCCGACTTCTCGGGTGAGTAACTAATGCTGCCTTCAGGTCCTCCTGTGGAGTTTCCAATACTCAAATACACACTGAAAATTACAAAGTGCTCTCTAAATATCTGTATTATGCACTTTATTAAATGACAAAACCAAGTGTGGAACACTTCATGCACTTGACTGTGTGTGTATATATACATTAATAAAGCATGTATATATTTTCATTGGTGAAACTGAGCAAAAACAAACAATATTGACAAAATTGTGTCTGAAATGTATCACAATATTAGATTCTTGTTTAGTGAACTGTTGTATAAAATCAAGTTTATATTCGTGCTGATATTCAGGAAAAAGCATCACTCTTGCTCGTGCGATATAGCCAATATATATCATAAGATACAAAAGTCCATATAGGGCATTTTTGCCTTCATATCTTGAATTTTAGTGGCATTTTAACTGCATTCTAAAGTCATTGTCCTGAATTATGTTTGTAATTACATGAAGTGTAAAATGACATACAGGTCTGGGCTGGGGCGGGTGCATTAAAATTGTTTATTATATTAAAATTATACATATATATATAATAAAAGTTTGTGTTATATGATGTGGGTATATTGTGTATAATTATTTTGTATATATAAATACACACATGCATGTATATATTTAAGAAAAATGTGTTATTTATATATAAAATATTTACATTTATATAATATAAATTATGGATATATATATATATATATATATATATATATATATATACACACACACACACAAAATAAAGCATGCAAAATAAAATTCAAAATAAAATTTATATATGTATATATGTATATATATGTATATATATATATATATATATATATATATCCAAAATAAAAGTTTGTGTTATATGATGTGGGTATATTGTGTATAATTATTTTGTATATATAAATACACACATGCATGTATATATTTAAGAAAAATGTGTTATTTATACATAAAATATTTACATTTATATAATATAAATTATGAATATATATATATATATATATATATATATATACAAAATAATGCATCCAAAATAAAATCCAAAATAAAAGTTTGTGTTATATGATGTGAGTGTACTGTGTATAATTATTTTGTATATATAAATACACACATGCATGTATATATTTAAGAAAAATATGTTATTTATATATAAAATATTTACATTTATATATAATATAAATTATGAAGAAATATATTTTTGTTTATATATATATATATATATATATATATATATATATGTGTGTGTATATATACAGTATATACATGCAATTTTTTCTTAAAAATATACATGCATATGTGTGTATTTATATATATATAAATTAATTACACAGAAAACACACATTTTTTTGTAAACAAACTTTTATTTTTGATGCAATTAAATAATTAATAGTTGCCCAGTAATAATATATATTTATATACTACCATACTACCATATATACCATATGGTGTGTATATATATATATATATATATATATATATATATATATATATATATATATATATAGCATACTATATATATATATAGTGAGTAGCACTTGTACTTGACGTCGCTGGTTGTTAATTGTGTTAATGTTTGCCGTCCTCAGAGCGAGGCCCAGCTCTGGCCGTCTCGAGGCCCAAGAAGTCGGAAGCCAAGAGCAGGAGAGTCCTGCGCAAACAGCCCGAATCCCTGGACTCCGTCGACTCCAGTTCCACCGTCTCCTCCGTGTCGTCCTCCTACATGCAGCCGAGCAGAACCCAGAGGTTACGCCTGCGCTCCAAATCGCCTTCGCCCCGATCGCACCCGTCCGACGGCCTGGACCAGGACGACGAGGAGCGAGCGCAGTTCACCAGCCGAGGCACATTCAACCCAGAGAAAGGCAAACAGCGTCTGCAGGGCGTCAAGAGCTCGCCTCAGAGACAGCGGGACAATCCCGGCGGAGAGAAGAGGGACCCGGATCTGCCGGCCCCGCAGGTGGTGGTGTACGGGAGCAACGAGTTCATGGTGTGAAGACGTCCGTCCGTCCGGAGGAGAGCTCGTTCTCCCACTTTTTGCTGCATTATAGTCCTTAAGTGCCACGTCGAGAGGAGCGGAGATGGGCGGGGCTTCCCGAAGCAGGGAAAAGGGAATGTTGAAACGTTCCGAAACGGAATTTGATCTCAGATCGGGAGTTCCGTGACGTTCCGACGACGAAGCCATCGGTGAACTCGAGCTGCTTTAACGTTTACAATGTAGAATCACGCGAGCAGATGTGTTTGCCCCCCCAATCCTATTTTATTGACATAATCTTATAAAAATTAGGGCTGTCAAAACGATTAATCGCATTCAAAATAAAAGTTTGTGTTTACATAATATAAGTGGGCGCACTGTATATAATTATTTTGTATATATAAAAACACTTATGCGTGTATATTTAAGAAAAAAATATTATTTATATATACAATATTTATATTTATATTAGGGCTGTGCAAAAGTTAATCGCGATTAATCGCATCCAAAATAAAAGTCTGTGTTTACATAATATATTTGTGTGTGCTGTATATAATTATTTTGTATATATAAATACCTATGCATGCATGTATATATTATAGAATTCTTTGCACTTAAATTCTGTATATATAAATACATAATCTATATTATATAAATATAAATATTTTATATATGAATAACACATTTTCTTGAATATATACATGCCTATTTATATATACAAAATAATTATATACAGCACACACAAATATATTATGTAAACACAGACTTTTATTTTGGATGCGATTAATCGCAATTAACTTTTGCACAGCCCTAATTTATATATAAATCTATATACAGAAAATATTTCTTGAATATATACAAGCATGTGTGTGTGTTTATATATACAAAATAATTATACACAGTGCCCCCACATATATTACGTAAACACAAACTTTTATTTTGTACGCGATTAATCGCGATTAATCGTTTGACAGCCCTAATATAAATATATTATAGTGTACAAAGCCAGAGCACCAGTGATCGCTGGGTCGTTGAATTCATATATTATATCTTTGAAATGCGTCGGAGAGAGAAGTGTGTTCGAGTGCGACAACCTCTGGATGTGTTTGTGCTGCTTGGAGGGAAACGATGCCATTAAAGGGACCAAGCTAACTGGTGTTATAACGCCAGAGGATCCCGACGCCACACAGTGTATTAAGTCATAATCCATCCCTGCTCTTTCTGCCTCGAAGAAACCAGTGTTAAAACAAAAAGCCGCTGTTACTTACGTTTTTATATATATAGGTATAATCAGCGTTATTTTTCAGATCATTCATGCCCTGCAAACATGAATTACCTCTTGCCAGAAAATGACTTAATATATTACCAAATGGTCTCTTCTGCCTGTATATATAGTGCGATACACCCTGTTCTTTTTTTCTAAATATTTAATAATTAAAAACCATGGCTATAGTAAATCCACAGAAGTGCATTTGGATTCACTTTCGACTGCAGTGATTATTAGGACGTCTGTCGCTAGTTATTGATGCAAAAATGAACAAAATTCTCGTGCCACCAGCAAAATAAGAGCATCTGTCGTCTCTAGAGATCATGAAGGTTAGGGTTAATGACCGTCACCCTCGTGGTTCGTGAAGGGTTTCTGCATGTGACGGTGTTTTTTCACAGGAGTGTGTGTTAATTTATATTCTGTTATTTAGATCTCGGTCACGCCGCCTGCAGGATTCAGCAAACTGATTTGTCTTCTGTCATGTGTTGAACAAATATTTCTTATGAAAGAGAAGAAGAAAAAATGTCAATGGTTGTAAAATAAATTACACATTTTGAAGAAATGAGAAATGAGTGCTGGTTTGTTGAATGAAAGATGTGAGTTCCGCCCACATTGAGTTTTTTGTATTTCTTGATTGACCTGTTCAACACGCTCGAGTCTCTTCTTGTTTAAATGCTTGAGCGTAGATGTTACAAATGCACCATTGAAATGGAAATGATTGATTTGTGGTGTTGAACTCTTTTTTTAAAAGTGATCCTTCACAGATTATTGCTGAAATGACAGTGTAAGTTCACTGTAAAGCAAATTTACTGTACTAAACATCTACATTTATTTTTATACAACATATATTTTGTTTATAATGTAATTTTGAAACTTATGTCTAACCAAGTTGTTGAAATCACAAGTTCCTATGCGATTTTATTTAGGCGTAATTCCTAAAATCGCCACCAGATGACACATTCTATTTAATTTTATGCATTTTGTAACAAATCAATACACTTCTATCACAAACAGATGTCATATATGTAACGTTGAGTTTCAGACCTTTCCGACAATATGTATATTGTCAAGAAAAGTTTTATTTAAAATAATTGAACATGACACGCCCATTAGTGGGAGGGGCCTGCCAAAAAAGGCTTTTGGTCCAATTTAAAAACGTTTTTCACAGGATACATTTTTTGTTTAAGCTTTCGAATGATACTTATGGGCTTAACAAAAAGAGTGCATCAGGTGTGGTGACACAGACTGATCTCATGAAGTAGCGTGTTAATGACACGCCAATTCGTATTTCCATTTTTGGCATGCTATCAAGACGCATAATCGCTTTTCAGCGTGTTTATGAACGCCGTTGACTTAACGTTATATAAATATATTACTTACCTCAACCCCATCCCTAAACTTAACCGTCACTGGGGTTAATGGCATTTAAGACTGGACATTTGACGGCGTGTACGGACACGCGGAATGACGCGAACGTTAATGGCGTAGACATACACGCGGATAGCTCAAAATGCGTAGAGATAACACGCCACTTGACTCGAAAGTGGCGTGTATGTTTACGCAAAAGTCATGATGTCATGTTGGGTGACAAATCATGTCCTCCTCAAAATTTAAAATTATTTAAATTATTTTAGAACAAATTATGACAATTGATTAGTTAACGTACTAGCATAGCATACACGGCTACTAGATTACCCTAAAAGCTTAGTTTATACCTATGGTTTATATACGCATTTTCACTGACCCTACGTGATTCACTGTAATTACATGTTAAATGCCTAATAATTCATTTAATCAAGAATCCAATGATGTTGAATTATTCACTTAATTAGTGATTATGTATTTATTTATTTATTTATTAACACTTTATCAAGTGAAAGAAATGTTCAATTTGTTTTATGCACTATATAGTAACCTGTACATATTTTAAATGAGGAGCCTGCCAAAAAAGGCTTTAAAGTATGCAATGTCTGATTTAAAAAAGGTTGTCACAGGATAAATTTTGTGTTTACACTTTCGAATGATGGCTACCTAATTTATGGGCTTAACAAAAAGAGTGCATCAGGTGTGGTGACAAATCATGTCCTCCTCAAAATTTGAACCACATTATGACCATTAATTTGCATATAGATACTAAATTAGCCTAATAGCTTAGTTTATACACACATTTTCACTTACTCTATGTGATTCACAATCATCGTTTAATTTATGGGCTCAACAAAAACAGTGCATCTGTGGTGACAAATCGAGACCACATATGACCATTAATTAGTTAATGTACTAGCATAGCATACAGATGCCAGATTAGCTTATTAATTTAGTTTATACACGCATTTTCACTTACCCTGTGATTCACAATCATCGTTTAATTCATGGGCTTAACAAAAAGAGTGCATCAGGTGTGGTGACAAATCGAGACCACATGAGCATTAATTAGTTCATGTACTAGCATAGCATACAGATGCCAGATTAGCCTATTAGCTTAGTTTATACACGCATTTTCACTTACCCTATGTGATTCACAATCATCGTTTAATTTATGGGCTCAACAAAAACAGTGCATCTGTGGTGACAAATCGAGACCACATATGACCATTAATTAGTTAATGTACTAGCATACAGATGCCAGATTAGCCTATTAGCTTAGTTTATACACGCATATTTCACTCACCCCTACGTGATTCACAATCATACTGTAATTACGTGTTAAATGCCTATAAGTAATTCATTTAAAAAAGAATGTAATGATGTTAAATTACTCACTTAATTGGTTATGTATTCATTTATCAATTAAGTTTATCAAGTGAAAGAAATGTTCAATTTGTTTTATCATGTACTACATTCGTTCGTACTTAGTATAATCATTAACTAATAGTTGTTGGAGATCCGATTTGTCATGACACCGGGCTGAGGACATAGTAATTGTGTAAGAGCTGTTAAACCTGTAAAACTGCTGCCAAAGGTGCGGAGTTATTTTGATTTCTCCAGAGAGTCTCTCGTGAATAGCACCTTACTGCTTTCTTCCCTTTTGCAAGTCTACACATAATACAATGTTATTAAAATGTTATGTTACTGCACGTTTATTAGTTTAAGTCTGCATCAGAACTCAAGAAGTATTCATTTCAAGTAGTGTGTAAGCAGAGCTGGAAGATGAGATCCAAACAAACTGGATCCTGGCGGTGACGTCATGGCCGAATGCACCGCGCATGCGCAGTGGTCAGTGAGTTGCGCTGGCAGGTAGGTACACGGAGCACGAGAACACCTGTGCTTGCCACACCACAAGATGTCTGGATTCGATAACAACCCCTTTGCCGAACCAGTTGATGTTAATCCTTTCCAGGTAAATACCTAATGATTTATTATGCCTTTGGTAATGTGTAATATAGTAATAGTTTTTCACTGTGAACCTGTTTGTTTGGTTCGGAGTCACTGGAGAAAGGTGAGAGGGCTCAGCCAATCAAATTTCACTGTTCGGGTTACAAGCCAATCACCTTCCGATGACGATCCAGGAAGTGTTTTTTGTTTTGTTTTGTTTTTAGTTGCCTTTAAATATAACAATCGAGTTTTTTTCTGCGTCGTGAGCATTTTAATACTGTTTATCATCATTATGTAGAGAACCAAGCGTCTTTGCATACACTTTGATTAATCACTTCACGCGATAAGTGTGTGTTCAAATCCAACAGGTGCATCTTTACCGTGTTGACTTGTATTCATTCACAGATATCAACAATTCAGTTTTCACGAGTTCAAGTGCTAATTCTTGATATCAGGTATTAGATTTCTACTAGTAAAAATGTAAATTATTGATCCCAACAATGACGTAATTACTCACAGAAATACGAATTCTTGATATTAAGAATTTCAACTAGTAAAAATCATTCTTGATCTGTAATTGTGTTTTCGTTAAATGTAGGCTTAGTTACTAGTTAGTTAAACTAATTAGATAAAAATAGGCTACCATTCAAATTAACTGTTGATATGATTTATTATTTCCGATTTTAAATATCAAAATCATAACCTAATTCTTACTAGAAAAAAAGGTATTTCAATAATTATGGTTGGTGCAATTGTCTGTTCTTGATCAACAATTAAATTGCTACTACTAGAAACATTTTCAGTTTTGACAAGTAAAATATTAGTCTTATGAATCTGATTGCTACTGGTAATAAAGGCATTTTAGATAACTGAAATTATTACTAGTTATTGATAACAGAAATCAGAAATAACAAATTTAATATGTTGAATACATTTGTCCGGAAGCGTATTGCGTTCACTTCAGGAAACAAAATCTGCTCTGTTTTTATGAATTAACGAATTAATTATCTCAAAATTAAAAGATAATTTTTCATGGAAAAAAAGTTTTATTTTTTGAGTTTTTGAGATAATCAAGTCATTAATTCAGAAAAACAGAGCAAAAACTTTTTCCATGATAAATGATCTTGTAATTCTGAGTTAATTAACTCGTTAATTCAGAAAAATCGAGTTTTTTTTTTCTTCAAGTGAATGCAATACTCTTCCGTACATTTCAGCTAGGGAAAATTTGGTTTTTGATTTCAGGAATTTATATTTACTTGTAACAATTATTAGATATCAAAAACTATATTTCTGCTAGTAATAAATGCACAGCTGAAATGTGAAATTGAAATTTCTAGCAACAATTAATTTGAATGGCAGCCTTTGGTGACATTTAACTAGTGACAATACAATTACAGATATCAAGAATTACAGTTTTCTCTAGTTGAATTGAATTCTCGATATGAAGAATTTGATTTCGGCAAGTGATGACGTCATTGTTGATATCAAGAATTCACTTTTTTTTTACTAGTGGAAATTTAATGTCAAAAATTGCCTCTGTTACTATTAGAAATCTCATTCCTGATATCAAGAATTTGCATTTTAACTAGTGAAACTTGTGAAAATTGACATGTTGATATCAAGAATATTATATCCTGGAAATGAATAAAACGGCTTGCCATAGTCAGCAGCATTTGCAGGCCAATTATAATTCACCAAAGACAAAAGAGGAGTGTTTAGTGAATAGGCAAGTGATATTTGTTGTGCCTGCCAGGATCCATCAGTCACTCAGGTGACCAGCACTGCAGTCGATGGCGTGGGAGAGTTTAACCCGTTTACAGACACTGCTCTGGTAAGCCTGACCGTTTCCAATCCTCATCCTACAACAGTTCCTCGTGTCACAGTACATGTATACTAGTCGTAATCTGGATCCAAACGATCCTGCTGCATAATTTGTAATGGGATTGACAATTATTGAGATCTTCTGCCTGATTTAAAATTATAATAAGTCCAAAAAGATTTGAATGAAATCACAAGAATGAGTATGAATTGAATATTTTCCTTTCTCTTATTCAGGGTGGAAGCACCATCCCTGTTTCAGTCGCTTCTCAACCAGCGGTCCTCCAGACGACTGTGGAGCCCAGTCCACAGGTTAGTGCAATATTCATACAGAACCGTAATGTTTAGTACGGCATGAAAGAGGAAAAGCTACTAGGGGTGTAACGGTACACAGAAGTCACAATTCGTACATTTACATGTCCACTAGGGCTGGGTATTGGCACAAATTTCACAGTTCGATTCGATTTCGATTCACAAGCTTGCAATTCGATTCGATTTCGATTCGATATTGATTATTTTGGATATCAGTAACAATAAATGGCAAAATTTCTCAAGGAAATTAAATCTCTTAACTAATGCTGTAAACTATGGGAGTCTAGTTGTAGCCTATAGGCTTCATTAGCCTAATATGAAGGTAATAAAATGAACCGTTTTGTAGCTATACAAACACTTAAATTACACTTTTATTTATTTTTTAGAAGATTATTTCCAGATTGCCAGATTTATTCAAATATGCATAAAATACTGAAGAACATTATGCCTATGTAATATGGTGTATATATTTAGCAAAATGCTCCTCTCTAGAGTTATTTTTCTAGCTGACTAACGAGTTGATGTGGGTTTTCTGAGGTAAATATGACGACACATGACATTGATTACAAGCTGTTTAACTGACGTCTTTCCACGGTTGAAACGCTGATTGAGCGAATCAATGTGACATGATACGGATTTCGATAAGTTGTACTCTATCTTTAACACACTTTCAGATGCTCATTCATGTTTATTTCGCGCTGTGACTGATTTCGCGCTGTGTGTGGTTCCTCCATCAGGCCAGTGCCGCAGCGGGACAGGCGGATCTCCTCCGTCAGCAAGCGGAGCTGGAGAAGAAAGCAGCGGAGCTGGAGCGTAAAGAACAGGAGCTTCGGGATCGAGACACTGCACGAGGTGAGACTCTACAATTACATTCAGGTTTATTTATATAGCGCTTTTCACAATACACATCATTTCAAAGCAGCTTTACAGAAAATGCATGAGTCCACTTTATCATTTACAGTGATCTGTTATCAGAGGTGACTGTATTTCAGAAATGCATTTATCCAAAATCGCAGTTAGCGAAAAATGTATTAATTTAAACAATGTACTAATTGAATGCAGAAACAATGAGCTCATTGAAGTAATGAATACTTCTGAATGTTTGCTTGCAGGTAAAGAGAACAACTGGCCACCTTTGCCCAGGTTTCTCCCAATAAAACCTTGCTTTTATCAGGATTTTAGTGAAGAAATTCCTGTGGAATATCAGCGGGTTTGCAAGATGATGTACTACCTCTGGATGTGTAAGTGAACACACAGACGTGTTGGAGTACAATCAAAAGTATTCAACCCCCATTGCAAATCATGTTTATTGCCTAAATGTACAGACTTTCAGCCGTTTGCGATGAACAAATCAAACAAAAGCAATTGAAATCGCTCAATGTAACACATTTTTCAAGTGGTTTCCCCAAATTCAACTTAAAATGCAACTTTAACTATGACATTAATGTGATTAATTGCGAGTTAACTATGACATTAATGCGATTAATCAGGAGTTAACTATGACATTAATGTGATTAATCGTGAGTTAACTATGACATTAATGCGATTAATTGCGAGTTAACTATGACATTAATGCGATTAATCGCGAGTTAACTGACATTAATGCGATTAATCGTGAGCTAACTATGACATTAATGCGATTAATCGTGAGTTAACTGTGACATTAATGCGATTAATCGCGAGTTAACTATGACATTAATGCGATTAATCGTGACTTAACTATGACATTAATGCGATTAATCATGTGTTAACTGTGACATTAATGCGATTAATCGCGAGTTAACTGACATTAATGCGATTAATCGCGAGTTAACTATGACATTAATGCGATTAATTGCGAGTTAACTGACATTAATGCGATTAATCGCGAGTTAACTGTGACATTAATGCAATTAATCGCGAGTTAACTATGACATTAATGCGATTAATCGCGATTTAACTATGACAGTGCGATTAATCACAAGTTAGCTATGACATTAATGCGATTAATCACGATTTAACTATGGCATTAGTGCGATTAATCGCGAGTTAACTGACATTAATGCAATTAATTGCGAGTTAACTGACATTAATGCGATTAATCGTGAGTTAACTGACATTAATGCGATTAATCACGAGTTAACTGTGACATTAATGCGATTAATCACGAGTTAACTATGACATTAATGCGATTAATCGCGAGTTAACTATGACATTAATGCGATTAATTGCGAGTTAACTGACATTAATGTGATTAATCGCGAGTTAACTGTGACATTAATGCGATTAATCGCGAGTTAACTATGGCATTAGTGCGATTAATCGCGAGTTAACTGACATTAGTGCGATTAATCACGAGTTAGCTATGACATTAATGCGATTAATCGCGAGTTAACTATGACATTAGTGCGATTAATCGTGAGTTAACTATGGAATTAATGCGATTAATCTTGATTAAATATTTTAATCGTTTGGCAGCACTAGTTTTAACATTTGCATTCTGAATATTTCATGACGTTTTCTCTCAGGGTAATATGTCACCTGATTATTCCATGCATGCAAAAGATGTGTGTACTGTGCCTTTTATACATACTGCGTGCTGTAAAATAGTTTGAGAAGTACGTTGTATGCTAGTAGCGATGCTTGTTAGCAAAAATTTGAGGAAATTGCTCTGTGATAATAATCCACATGTTGTTGATCCACAGATCACAGTGTGACGCTGCTCCTGAACCTGCTGGCCTGTCTGGCGTATTTCTCTGTAGACACGACTCAAGGAGTTGACTTCGGACTCGCAATCCTCTGGTTTCTTTTGTTCACTCCCGTCGCGTTCCTCTGCTGGTACCGACCCGTTTACAAGGCCTTTAAGTGAGTTCAGCGTTGATACGTTGCATTGGTCTCGTTTTAAAGAAGACGTTTGGCAGATTTTTCTCGAAGTGAAATAAATTAAGAAAGTGAAACAGAAAAAAAGTTCTAGAAGTTTGAGTTTATGGAAATGTACAATGTAAAAACAATAATTATTAATATTTTATATAAAATATATATTTTCAAAACCTGGGCTACTCTAAAACTGCAGAAAAATCAAAGCCAAAAATCTAAACAAGTTGTGTTTCAAATTTTAGGTTGATATCTCAAAAAATGAGCTTTCAGTGAGATGTTGTTTGGGCGCAGTACCGAGCGCTTCAAATAGGGCACAACCAGACTCCATTATAAGGGCGCCTCCATTTCCATACGTGTTTTGAGTGATATGAACCATTATTTTCACAAATTTCACACAATTTATGAAGTAGAAATCCTCTTCAGAAGTAGTATGGGAAGTTTGACTTTAGATTTTGATATGAATTCAACCTCTAAGAAACACGTGCAAAGAACACGCATGTGCGTTATAGCTTATTGCCATAAGACAGATGGTGAATTTATTATTTTTTTCGTAATATTTAAAATATTTTCAGACCCCTTTTTCTAAAATAATTGAATGGATGCAATTTTTTTTTTGAACTCTTGGCATGTAATCAAACTGAGAACTTTTTCTTCATGATTTTTTAATGTTCATTGCTATTTCAAAATAAAGGTCTGAACACGCTTCATGAATATGAAAATATTCTTGTTGCAAATTGATAAATTAAGGCTCCTGTGTAAATTATTTTGAAAATCAGTCACCAAAAATATGGAAAGTAGAGATTGTAAGCTTTCAAATGATATATCGTTTATCAATATTAAGGTCTTTTCTGAGATATTATTGTTTTAAAAATATAATGGCAAGCGCCCCACCTGTGGGACGGTGACAGTTAAGTGTTAACAGAGAATAATGAATATTGCTTTTTGTTAGTCAATACATTTACTAATGTTAACTAATGAACCTTATTGTAAAGTGTTACCAGTAATTTTTAGTGGTAAAATATAAATACCTATAAAATATATAATATTTTTCTTTGTCTTAACTTTTCTTTTGTTTTGCATTGCAGATCTGACAGCTCCTTCAGTTTCTTCTTTTTCTTCTTCATTTTCTCATTCCAAGTGATCGTGTACATCATCCAGAGCGTGGGCATCCCTGGCTGGGGAAACAGGTGAGTGTGAGTCTCGTCTCTGCACAGCTCTGCTTTAGGAAGTGTGTGATCTGAATCTTCACGTGTTCTTCCTCTCGGCATGTTTTTAGACAGATCTCCTCCTCATAATCTGTCGGTGTGTTGGTTTTCCGGGGCTCTCTCTGTGAGTGTGACTCTGTTTTCTGCTGATACGTCCTGTGCTCTTCTCATCAATGTGCTTTTTCATTTACAGTTTCATATTGTTTATTAGGGGTGCATTAATATGTATCGTGCATAGTTCACCCACAGTGGAAATTTCGGTTTTAGTTGAGTTAGTTTCAGTACTACATTACATACACTGTTATATATAATGCTGATTATAATGTATAATTTACATTTGTGGGTCCTGATAATGCCAAATCTCTGATATTAGCAGTAAAAAGTGGCCAAAATTATTTTAAACGCATCTAGTCAGTAAAATAGTGCAAGCATATTCGACTAAAACAAGCTTCAGAATTATGAATATTATTATTCTGGTGTCTCTATTGTCTGTGCTTTGGGTTTCCAGCACTAAATCCAATCCTATTCATTTACACACACAATGTAATATCAAATTTAGCATGATAACTGTCATATCTCTTGAGTATCGCAATAATATCGTATTGTGAGTTTAATAATATCGTGATATGTGAGTTTAATCGCATCGTGACGTGAGGGTATCGTCACACCCCTAATATTCACACTCTTGCTGAGGCAAACATTGCTATTAATATCCTACAAATCTCTATCCATCATTTCAAATTAGAGATAGCTGAAATTTTATTTTTAAATTTAATTAAAAATAAAAATTGTATTTTTAAAAATTGAAAAATAAAAAAAATAATTAATTAAAATTAAAAAAATAATTTTATTAATTCAATTTTAATTTTAATTATTTTTTTATTTTTAAATTTAAAAGATAATTTAAAAAAATAATATTAATTAATTAAATTTAAAAATTTAATATTATAATTTTAATTCTAATTAATTAAATTATTATGTTTTTAAATTAAAAATAAAAAATTAATTAAAATTAAAAATTTTATTTTATTAATTCAATTTTAATTTTAAAAATTGTATTTTTAAAATTAGAGATTTTATGAAATCTGATTAAAACTATCTTTTGTCAATTGAATTTGGACAAAGATAGTTGTGTGTTTCCTGAGGAGAGGTGTGGGATTTCTTCCTAAACCAAAAAGTTGATCATATCGTATTTTTAGCGGATTTAGAAAGAAAATCACGTTTATTTTTATTTATGTAGTGCTTTTTACAATACTGATTGTTTTAGCCTTCAAATGGTCTTCGTTTCCTGTTTACACTTCTGGGCTTCGGGGTCTATACGACCCCGACAATTGATTGAGTAATTGTACAAAAAATAAACATTTTTAATCATAAAAATAATATACCATTTTTTTTGTTTACTCCTCATCTATTCATTAATGCTGTGTTTTTGGAGATATAAAGTAGGCCTACTTTTCTATCCATATACCACACAATTCCTCAACTACACCATTAGCTTGCATATGATACATTGCATTTATGCTCTTCATTTCTGTGTAAAAATTGTCAGATTTATGCCGGATTTCTTCTTTTTTTTTGACACATGAGGAAAATATATTTAGTTTTTTTCACATTTCCCATTCATTTCAATGATGTCATCGTCCAGTTCAGTTCTAATATAATGGTGTCACTGCAGACAGATCAATAATATCATTGAATATGAAATGAACTCAGACTGTATGAAGCTGTAATGTGCTGATATGATTGTGTGTCAGCGGCTGGATCACGGCGATCAGTGTGATCGGCACCAATAAAGCGGTGTCCGTCTTCATGATGCTGGTCGCTGCGTTCTTCTCCGTCAACGCCATGCTGTCCGTCGTCTTACTCAAAATGGTAAGTTATTGTAGTTTTATTATGGTTTTGGATGGAAACTGTCTCGTTCACTGACTCTGCCGTGTGTTTTCAGGTGCACTCCATGTACAGACACACGGGCGCGAGCTTCCAGAAGGCCCAGGACGAGTTCTCTCAAGGCGTCGTCACGAACCGAAGCTTCCAGTCCGCCGCCGCTACCGCCGCCGCTTCAGCCTTCCAGTAACATCCACAGCAAACCTCCAGCGGAAGGACTTCTCAACACGCTCATTTGGTTTACTGAAAACACGGTTGTTGATCGGTGAGATCTTCCTCGTGTAATGAAGGCAATGGATACAGGGTTTCATGCAAGAGTTACAATAAAGGAGTAGTTCACTTTTAAAAAAAACTTTAGCTGATAATTTACTCACCCCCATGTCATCCAAGATGTCCATGTCTTTCTTTCTTCAGTCGAAAAGAAATTAAGGTTTTTGATGAAAACATTCCAGGGTTTTTCTCCATATAATGGACTTCAATGGGGACCAAACGGTTCAAGATCCAAAAGACAGTTTCAGTGCAAACTGTTCAAAGGGCTTTAAACGATTTATCAAAATGAACGAATGAACGAATCTTTCCCCTTTCCTCCTTGTGCATTGTGTCTCACTGAATCTTACCTGGTATGTGTTACTGTTTTGTCAATCTGCAATAAAAAAAAAAAAAAAAATGAACGAATGTCGAACTTGTTTATCAAAATGAACAAATCTTTTTTCGTGTCATTTGGTTCATTCAACGAACAAAATGAACGAGTTGACTTGAGAAAAGATTCTTTCATTTTGAATGAAAAGAACGAATCTTTTTCAGAGTCAATTCATTCGTTTTGTTCGTTGAATGAATTCGTTGAATAGATTCGAACAGGAGAGTCACGAACGCGCATCACAGAGCTTATAAATCACAGCATTTGAGCTTATAAAACTTAAACTTTGTTATTTATTTATTAAATGAGCAACCGTTTCGCTTGATAAGAGTCTGAAATCGTTTGTAGCATTTAAAACAAGCGTTTAAAACACTCTGAGATTTTCTCCATATAATGGACTTCAATGGGGTCCAAACGGTTCAAGGTCCAAAAGCCAGTTTCAGTGCAAACTGTTCAAAGGGCTTTAAACGAATCCAGACGATGAATAAGAGTCTTATCAAGCGAAACGATTTATCAAAATGAACGAATGTCGAACTCGTTTATCAAAATGAATGAATCTTTTTTCGTGTCATTTGGTTCATTCGATGAACAAAATGAACGAGTTGACTTGAGAAAAGATTCGTTCATTTTGATGAACAGGAGAGTCACGAACGCTCACAGAACAGAGCAAGGCGAGCTTATAAAACTTAAACTTTGTTATTTATTTATTAAATGAGCGATCGTTTCGCTTGATAAGAGTCTGGAATCGTTTAAAGCCCTTTGAACAGTTTGCATTGAAACTCTCATTTGGACCTTGAACCGTTTGGTTCCCATTGAAGTCAATTATGTGGAGAAAAATCATCAAAAACCTTAATTTCTTTTCGACTGATGAAAGAAAGACATGGACATCTTGGATGACATGGGGGTGAGTAAATTATCAGCAAAAGTTTTTTTTTTTTTAACAGTGAACTACTCCTTTAAGTTGAAGTGTTTCAAACGGCACTATTTACTTTGAATTTTATGTGATGTTACAACATCGTTATAATAGTCAATCCATGTTTCCAAATGACACTTTCCAGTGCTATATGCATTTAGATATCTCCCATATTGTTGTATGTTGAACACTCTTTGATTTAGTCCAGATAAATGTATTAAATGTCAGCTGATGGTTTTACAATATCCGAACAAACTTTATCTATATTCTGCGTATGTGTTTGTTACATCCTCAAACTGAAGTGATGATTTTGCAGTGTTCTTAATTACGAACAAAATATGTATATATTTATAAATGAATCGATTTTATTTTACTGTGGTTCAATTGGGTGGACATCTGTTTTATGAGATATTGTTGAATAAACTTATTCAGATTATGTTGTTCATTGCTGTTTCTATAGAGAGTATATAATAAATTATAGTTAGCCTATATTATAAAGTGGGTCTAAACTTACTTTGATAACAATGTAACTTTAATATTATGTAAAACGTTTTACATTGAGTGCTGTTTGAATTTGTTGAAACAATGTATCCTACAACAGTTAATAATGTCGGCAATATTTAATCTAAATTTTGTAAAGTCGCGCATCGGTAGAAGTGAACTGTCTGAAGAAGAAAATAAAGCATGAATGGCTATAAAGCATAGGCTTATATAAGTAAGTCGGTTACTATTCATTTTAATGTTTCCCTCTTGGCTAATTTTATATATTTAATTAATGAGCTGGCTAATATTAATGAACTACATGTACTTACTATGGTTTACGGTAGGATTAGGGCTAGGTTAGCCTATGTTTAATTTTATAGGCTAGTTGTTACCGTAGTAAATACATATAACGTGTGACAACGACACAATAAAATAAAGTGTAACTAATAAATTTAAATAAAAAGTAGGCTATGTTGGCTTTCTCACGCCAACATAGATATGTATCCTATTACAGGACTTTTTTTATTCATTTATTTTATAAAAGTACAACAACAGTAGCCTATTCCAGCAGTGGTTTCGTTTCTGACGATCATATGATCACGTTGTTATCATTTGTGACGTCGTTCCAAAACAGCCAATCATATTACGGTCTGAAAATATTGTCGAAAAGCCAGCCAATCAGAGCGTTCTTAGGTCGGAGTGTAGAACGAAGTGTTGCTCTCAACTGAAACACAAAGTTTACACCTGTAACAAAATGTCTGCAAGCAGAATAATAAATGTGAGCGTGCGCGACGTGAGATTCCCGACTTCACTTGAACAACATGGATCCGATGCAATGGTTTGTTTTCTCTAGTGTTTATATTAGTAACGTAACGCAAACGCACCAACAACAATGAATGCATTGCAGTTGTTATGAATGTGATTGATTCGCAGCACACCGATCCGGATTACTCGGTGGCGTATGTTGTTCTTGAGACGGACACCGACCTGAAGGGTTATGGCTTGACTTTTACTGTGGGAAGAGGGACGGAAATCGGTGAGCTTTACAAATATAGCTATTATACAAACACTGTATGTCGTCATATGACCATGGCGTGCGAGGGCAATGTCTTATTCAATAACGACACGAGCCTGACACCCTCTGGAGAAAACGGTCATCAAGTAAAACTCCTTCACAATCGAATGAACGTGTATATTATGAATGAAAAAACTGTAAATATGGACGAAAACCAGCTGTAAAAACAATGTCTTTGCAGTTTATCTTGATTTTCATTCAAAATATGTGAATCATGGACTTCTTTAAGTAGGCTACCAGCATTTTAAACGCTACTAGAAGCTTTGACTATGGAAAATCATCCAAAGTACACCTCAAAATCAACACAAAAATGGTTCACTGACCAGAGAATGAATATTTAGCATTTGTGAACACAGCCCCCTTTGATTAAAGTCCCCCTCAAAAGCGACTTAAAGGGATACTCCGCCGTTTTTTCTTATTAAACTATGTGATTCAAAACTTTTGCTGATAATTTACTCACCCCCATGTCATCCAAGATGTCTTTCCAAGTTGTCCATGTCTTTCTTTCTTCAGTCGAAACAAAATTGAGGTTTTTGATGAAAACATTCCAGCATTTTTCTCCATATAATGGACTTCACAAAATGAACAAATCTTTTTTCCGAGTCAATTCGTTCGTTGAATGAACCAAACGACTCAGAAAAAGATTTGTTCATTTTGATGAACGAGTTTGAACGGAAGAGTCACGAACGCGCATCACAGAACGGAGCTATTGACGACAATGTTGTCAAAACGATCCCGTTCACACAGAACCACGAAAACGACTAAAAACGCCGTATTCTGTTGCCAGGCCAGTAAATGGCGATGTCACTTTGTAAAGAAAAGCTACGCAACTATAGGCTGAACCCTAGATTGAATGCGCATGATGTCACCGTTTTTCACAAATTCATGCTTTTGTAGTTTACAAGGAGACGATAACGGTATCGTTCTCAAAAGGATGTGCTTTGAAATGTGTGCAAGCATGTGTGTATTTATATATCCAAAATAATTATACACAGTGCACCCACATATATTATGTAAACACAAACTTTAATTTTGGATGCGATTAATTGCGATTAATCATTTGACAGCCCTAATTTATATCATTGCTAACAATAAAAGAGCTGTCGTTTACTCGTTTTTGTTGTATCCCTCAGTTCCAAATTATGATAGAAATTACCATTTTTTTAGGCCTAGTTTATACTAATCTTGACCAGTGTGTGTGTAGTCGTATGTGCAGTTAAAGCCCTATCTACGTTGGTGTTGGGGAAGACTTTGGAGGAGATCACCGGTGACTTCAGAGGCTTCTACAGACTCCTGAGCAGTGATGGTCAGATGAGATGGGTGAGTATCAGGTGTGTTTCCGTCCGCTCCAGACTTCTTCATGTTCAGCTGAATCAGCAGATGATCTCACTAATAGATCGGACCAGAGAAAGGAGTTATCCAGCTGGCGACGGCAGCCATTCTGAACGCCGTCTGGGATTTATGGGCACGAGTGGAGGGAAAGGTGAGCAACAAGATTGATTCTTTTACATGCTGGCAATTTGCACAGATTTCGTAACAATTCATGAATACAGAATATCATTAAAGTTCAGAATTATATGTTTTGCAGCCCTTGTGGAAGCTGCTTGCTGACATGGTGAGGACTCGATTTTTAAATGATCGCAATTAAGATGCTAAACAGTGTGCAATATAGAAACTGTATTTCCATTTTGTGAAAATGTTTCTGAGTTAATCTGGTTATTGAGCAAAATGAAAGACAAGACCTGATTTTTGTTTATTAAGTAGTAGTTCTGACTTTTCCATGAAAGATTATTGGTCAAAAAATATAGAAATTAGGGCTGTCAAACGATTAATCGCGATTAATCGAATCCAAATTAAAGTTTGTGTTTACATAATATATGTGGGCGTAGTGTGTATATTTATTGTGTATATATAAATACACACACATGCATGTATATATTTAAGAAAAATCTGAAAATATATACTTTATATATATTTATACATAATTAATATTATATATAAATATTTGATATATTAAGAACACATCTTTCTTAAATATATACATACATGCTTGTGTGTGTATTTATATATACAAAATAATTATACACACTACGCCCACATATATTATGTAAACACAAACTTTTATTTTGAATGCGATTAATCGTTTGACAGCCCTAATATATATATATATATATATATATTTATGTTAATACACACACATGCATGTATATTTAAGAAAAAAAATATTATTTATTTTTAAAATATTGATATTTTTATTGAATATAAATTATATATAAATTTATATACACCATATACATGAAAATATTTCTTAAATATAGACAAGCATGTGTGTGTATTTATATATATATATATAAAATAATTATATACAGTGCACCCACATATACTGTATTATGTAAACATAAACTTTTATTTTGGATGCGATTAATCGTTTGACAGCCCTAATATATATATATATATATATATATATATATATATATATACTGTATATATATATTTATGTAAATACACACACATGCATTTATATTTAAGGGAAAAAAAATATTTATTTTTAAAATATTTATATTTTTATTTAATATAAATCATATATAAATTTATATACACTATATACATGAAAATATTTCTTAAATATATACAAGCATGTGTGTGTATTTATATATATATAAAATAATTATATACAGTGCACCCACATATACTGTATTATGTAAACATAAACTTTTATTTTGGATGCGATTAATCGTTTGACAGAAATGGATGAATTGTGCACAACAAGAACAAATAAATAGGGCCAATTTTGATGTGCTTTTTAGACGTGTTGAACATTCAGCATTATGTGTTTATGAATCCTCTGCCTAGGATCCTGTGAAGCTGATCAGCTGTATTGATTTCCGATATATCACTGATGCGCTGACAGAGAAGGAAGCTTTAGGTGACGTCATTTAATCAGATATTCTTCATATTATGAATTACTTCTTATAGTCCATAATAATACGTCTTTTCTCTCTCTTTTAGAAATTTTGGAAAAAGCCAAAACGGGAAAGAAAACTAGAGGTGAGATCAGTTCATAAATGCTACAAACTGTTGAACATATTTATTTATTTTTCATATAATAATTTTTCATATTTGATCAAAGCACATACATGCTCTGCTAAATCTTTGGGGTCAGAATGAGTTTTACGTTGTAAAGGGCCGTACACACTGGGACGAATACTGACGATGAGCCGAGCTGAGTGAACATGCAAATTCATTCCCTGACATTAGATGGCGCTTAAAGGAGTAGTTCACTTTTGAAAAAACTTTTGCTGATAATTTACATCCAAGATGTCCATGTCTTTCTTTCTTCAGTCGAAAAGAAATTAAGGTTTTTGATGAAAACATTCCAGGATTTTTCTCCATATAATGGACTTCAATGGGAACCAAACGGTTCAAGGTCCAAATGAGAGTTTCAGTGCAGCTTCAAAAGGCTTTAAACGACACCAGACGATGAATAAGAGTCTTATCAAGCGAAACGATCGCTCATTTAATAAATAAATAACAAAGTTTAAGTTTTATAAGCTCAAATGCTCGCCTTGCTCTGTTCTGTGATGCGCGTTTGTGACTCTCCTGTTCGAAGTCATTCATCAAAATGAACAAATCTTTTTCCGAGTCATTTGATTCATTCAACGAACGAATTGACTTGGAGAAAGATTTGATGGTGACTTTAAACCCCTGCAGAGGAGCAGATGTTAAGGGAAGGCTATCCCGCTTACACCACTTCATGTGCTTGGCTGGGCTACACTGACCAGCAACTTACCCAGGTACGCCTGTTCTTTGGCTGATCGCTTTCTGTTGTCATCATATTCTGATCTTAACAAATATCATTTGCTTTGAATAGCTCTGCTCTGAAGCTCTTGCCCAAGGATGGACTAAATTTAAAGTGAAGGTTGGAGCCGATTTGCAGGACGACATCCGGAGATGCAGCCTTATCCGAAAGTTGATTGGACCAGACAACACCCTGGTGATTCTCAGTCAAATGTGTATATAACAGTAGATAGATATTTCAGCCGGATCTGATTTAGCTTAAAGGGGTAGATCACACAGAAATGAAAATTGGCCCATGATTTACTCACTCTCAAGCCATCCTAGGAGTATATGACTTTCTTTTTTCAGATGAACTCAATCTGAGTTAAATTGATAAATGTCCTGACTCTTCCAAGCTTTATAAGGGCAGTGAATGGAGCATAGATGCACTTTTATGATGGATAGATGCACTTTTATGATGATAGATGCACTTTTATGATGGATAGATGCACTTTTATCATGGAAAGATGCACTTTTATGATGGATAGATGCACTTTTATCATGGATAGATGCACTTTTATAATGGATAGATGCACTTTTATCATGGATTGATGCACGTTTATGATGGATAGATGCACTTTTATGATGGATAGATGCACTTTTATCATGGATTGATGCACTTTTATGATGGATAGATGCACTTTTATGATGGATAGATGCACTTTTATCATGGAAAGATGCACTTTTATGATGGATAGATGCACTTTTATAATGGATAGATGCACTTTTATGATGGATAGATGCACTTTTATGATGATAGATGCACTTTTATGATACATAGATGCACTTTTATGATGGATAGATGCACTTTTATGATGGAAAGATGCACTTTTATGATGGATAGATGCACTTTTATGATGATAGATGCACTTTTATCATGGAAAGATGCACTTTTATGATGGATAGATGCACTTTTATGATGGATAGATGCACTTTTATCATGGATAGATGCACTTTTATCATGGATTGATGCACGTTTATGATGGATAGATGCACTTTTATCATGGATTGATGCACTTTTATCATGGATTGATGCACTTTTATGATGGATAGATGCACTTTTATGATGGATAGATGCACTTTTATAATGATAGATGCACTTTTATGATACATAGATGCACTTTTATGATGGATATATGCACTTTTATGATACATAGATGCACTTTTATGATACATATATGCACTTTTATGATGGATAGATGCTCTTTTATGATGGATAGATGCACTTTTATCATGGATAGATGCTCTTTTATGATGGATAGAAGCACTTGTACGATGGATTTTTTAATATAACTCTGATTGTATTCCTCTGAAAGAAGAATGTCATATACACCTAGGCTGATTTGAGGGCGAGTAAATCATGGGCTAATTTTCATCTTTGGGCGAACTAACCTTTTAAGTTGAATGTTAAGCTGGTCCAGACTATGAACGGAGTGTTTGATGACCTCTTCTCTGTCAGATGATTGATGCCAACCAGCGGTGGGATGTTAACGAAGCGATTAATTGGGTAACCAAGCTGTCAGAGTTTCACCCTCTGTGGATTGAGGAGCCCACGTGTCCAGATGATATTCTAGGTCATGCTTCCATCTCGAAGGTAAACTGGTTCACTGTGTCCATTATTAGACCATGTTAGTCAGGTTTTGAGGGGTTTTTGTCTTGTTTTTAGGCACTTGCACCCTTTGGGATTGGAGTGGCCTCCGGAGAGCAGGTGAGAGTATATGATAATAACTATTTACCATCAGACAATATCATTTAGCTTAATCATAATATCACCCTCGTGTTGTTCCAAAACTATTTAAGGACATCCATTATCGGCTTATTTTAAAGTTTCTCCTATTGTGTTGCATAGATGAAAGTCAATTATCTCTTTAAGTTCATTTTGAGATTGCAGCTATATATGCGTGTGCTTGTTTGCAGTGCCATAACCGAGTGATGTTCAAGCAGTTCCTCCAGGCCTCGGCTCTACAGTTTGTTCAGATTGACAGCTGTAGGGTGGGCAGTGTCAATGAAAACCTGGCCATCATCCTCATGGCTGCTAAGTTTAATGGTACATTGAATGTTAATATCATCCACACACACGTCTCATTTGCTTGTCTGTGAAATACAGGAGTGTGTGTTCTTGTTTGCAGTTCCTGTGTGTCCTCACGCCGGGGGTGTGGGACTGTGCGAGCTCGTTCAACACCTCATTCTGTTCGACTACATTTCTGTGTCGGCTAGTTTAAGTAACAGGTATGTGCATTTTTGAACAAATATGTGTGTATTCCCTAATTCTTTAAAGCCTTAATGCTTACTGAAAGAAATAGTTCATCCAAAACTGATGTTTACTCTATCTTGAGGCCACAAGTTACTATCTTTCTACAGGGTTTAATGCAACAGTTACAATAAAGGAGTAGTTCACATTAAAAAAAAAAAAAAAAAACGTTTCCTGATAATTTACTCACCCCCGTGTCATCCAAGATGTCCATGTCTTTCTTTCTACAGTCGAAAAGAAATTAAGGTTTTTGATGAAAACATTCCAGGATTTTCTCCATATAATGGACTTCAATGGGGTCCAAATGGTTCAGCTTCAAAGGGCTTTAAACGACACCAGACAATGAATAAGGGTCTTATCTAGCGAAACGATCGCTCATCAAAATGAACAAATCTTTTTTCAAGTCATTTGGTTCATTCAACGCACGAAATGAACGAAATGACTCAAAAAAAGATTTGTTCGTTTTGATTTTTAGTTTGAACAGGAGAGTCACGAGCGCGCATCACAGAACAGAGCAAGGCGAGCATTTATGCGTATAAAACTTAAACGTTTTTATTTATTTTTGAAATGAGCGATCTTTTCGCTTGATAAGACCCTTATTCATCGTCTGGAATCGTTTAAAGCCCTTTGAAGCTGCACTGAAACTGTCTTTTGGACCTTGAACCGTTTGGTTCCCATTGGAGTCCATTATATGGAGAAAAATCCTGGAATGTTTTCATCAAAAACCTTAATAGAGTCGTTCACACTTTTAGAAAATCTTTTGCTGATAATTTACTTGCCCCCATGTCATCCAAGATGTCCATGTCTTTCTTTCTTCAGTCGAAAAGAAATTAAGATTTTTGATGAAAACATTCCAGGATTTTTCTCCATATAATGGACTTCAATGGGAACCAAACGGTTCAAGGTCCAAAAGACACTTTCAGTGCAAACTGTTCAAAGGGCTTTAAACGATTCCAGACGATGAATAAGGGTCTTATCAAGCGAAATGATCACTCATTTAATAAATAAATAACAAAGTTTAAGTTTTATAAACTAAAATGACTCATGACTCTCCTGTTCGAATCTTTTTTCTGAGTCATTTTGTTGATTCAACGAATAAAACGAATGAAATTTCATTTTGATGAACGAGTTCAAACAGGAGAGTCACGAACGCGCATCACAGAACAGAGCAAGGCGAGCATTTGAGCTTATAAAACTTCAACTTTGTTATTTATTTATTAAATGAGTGATCGTTTCGCTTGATAAGACCCTTATTCATCGTCTCTCATTTGGACTTTGAACCGTCTGGACCCCAATGAAGTCCATTATATGGAGAAAAAATGCTCACTAACCACCATCCCTTGCTAACTGCAACATCCTAGACTTCAAAATAAATATAGAACATAAAGAAATCTGTGTAATGTTGGTCGAAATCATGTAAAAAAATAAGGGCAAACAGCTAATTGTGTTTAGTGGAAGGTCAATGAAGTGAAGATTTTCAAATGATTGCTCAAGTGATTGAGCATAAAGAAGGTCGTTCATTGAGTTTTTGCTCTGTATTGCAGGATGTGTGAGTATGTGGATCATCTGCATGAACACTTCAGAAGCCCCACCGTCATCAGAAATGCCCACTACATGCCACCAGTGGTGAGTTAAAGAACAAAACTGGCACAGCTAGAGATATCTTATGCTATCGCCTTTAAAATCACATTAAAATGCACACATAGAACCGGTGAGCAAAATGGCGGCGCTCTAAAATGAAAATCTCAGTCTGAATCAGTTTACTATGCCACACTTACACACGTTTCTCTCTGAAACACTTGTGTGTGTGTGTAGAACTAGTTTATATTGATCCGTGTCTGTTGTTTTTGGTTGTTTTTGCTGTGAAATAGCTTTCTGAACTGATATGGTAATACTTTAGCCGTGCTGTTATAGAAAAATAAGCCAGCAAAGCAGAATAAAATGAGATAAGTCAAATGTAATTAATATTAGTAATGTAAAAATACTTATAATGTGATAAAATGATGCGCTCATGATGATAACATACATGTTTGTGTAACTTTGTAACTGGCCTATGCTATTACTAGGGCTGTCAAACGATTAATCGCGATTAATCACATCCAAAATAAAAGTTTGTGTTTACATAATATATGTTGGTGCACTTTGTGTAATTATTTTGTACATATATAAATGCACACACATGCATGTAAATTTAAGAAAAAAATATTATTTATATAAAATATTTGTAAAAATATATATAAAAATATTTTTATTTTTTTTTAATATATATATATAATGTAAATTATGTATAAATCTTTATACAGTATATACTAGGGCTGTGCAAAAATTAATTGCGATTAATCGCATCCAAAATAAAAGTCTTTGTTTACATAATATATTTGTGTGTGCTGTATATGATTATTTTGTATATATAAATACACACACATGCATGTATAAATTTAAGAAAATGTGTTATTCATATTTAAAATATTTATATTTATATAATATAAATTATGTATTTATATATATTTACAGAATTTAAGCGTAAATAATTCTTAAATATATACATGCATGCATAGGTATTTATATATACAAAATAATTATATACAGCACACACAAATATATTATGTAAACACAGACTTTTATTTTGGATGCGATTAATCGCAATCAACTTTTGCACAGCCCTAGTATATACATAAAAATATTTCTTAAATATATACAAGCATGTGTGTGTATTTATATATCTAAAATAATTATACACAGTGCACCCACATATATTATGTAAACACGAACTTTTATTTTGGATGCGATTAATCGCGATTAATCGTTTGACAGCCCTAGCTATTACATTTTTACAGTAAGAACTTTTATTTTGAATGACCACTGTATAACTGCGCAAAGATAAATGTAATCAACTATAATCTTTATCGTATCATAATTTTAAATGAAAATATGTATTCTTAACCGTCAGTGAAATCACAATGCAAAAACAATGAATGGTAACACTTGTTAAATATGTCACATGCGGTAATAACAGTAAATTATGCATAATTACATGCAACTAACCCTCAAATTAATATTACCCGCTACTTAAATGTATGATTACACACTCTAACGAGGGGACCTTAAAATAAAGTGTAACCTAATAAATAAAAGATTGAGCTCCATTTGGACAAACTTGTATAAAATGAAAAATGGGGATAAATAATAGCAGAATAAATAAGTGTTTGTACATCTTCAGGATCCTGGATTCTCTTGTGAAATGCTGGAAGAATCCGTGCGAAAGCATCAGTTTCCCGAGGGAGAAGTTTGGAGAGATATTGAGAAGCAGTAAACATCAACACATGATCCTGTACTGACTGCTTATCAAAGCAATATCAGTCATAAACATGCTTGAAACCCCAAACTATGAGATGTAAGGGGTCATTTTGAGGATATGTATCCTATTTTAATGTTTTTAAAGGTTATTTGCTTATGTTGCATTCCTAAATGTTGGAAATCGGACGAGTGTGTGTAGAAACGTGTCTGTCTACTAGTCTCGAAGTGAAGTGACTAACAATGGGGTTCTTGGGAGACAGTTAAACTTTGCTATTTTTGTGCATTTTCTTAAGATGTAAATATGTTTTGTCGTGGGTTCGACTCACAGCCAGCCAATAATAAACGTTCAATCGTGTCTGATAATGCTGGAGATGAGTATAGAAAATCATATAGTATATTTTTGGATGAAAATTTCAACACATTTCTACCAAATTTGGGTCAAATATAGACAAGTTTTGGGTTAACCCTAAAACCGTATTCTGGACAAATGTGGGCAAAATAGTTTTGATTTATTTTTAAAAAATACTTCCCATGATCTGAGCGGTACAAGACTTGGCTTCTTTTCCTAAGTTTGCCTCCTGAACACACACATTTTTTTTTTGACTCAGTTTTACAATGTTAATGTTAAGTAAAAAACAAACTCCTTAATCTTGTATTTGGGTCAAAAATGGGCACCCATAGAAATGAATGGGAAAAACTGTAATTTAGAGCATTGTAAAAAAAAGCCAAAATAAGACAGCGAAGTCACTTCTAGGTGAGGTTTTCACTTCTACATCTTTAGGTTTTAGCTCTAAGAACTTATTGGAATGATATTGTAATGTAGTTAAAAAAATTAAAATAATAAAACATAAAAATAAGCATAATTTATATAGAAAATTTGGTACTTTTTGAAGTAAATAAATTCAAAAATACCCCCAAAATAGAAAAAAACACCACAAATGAATACACAAAACTTTATCGAAGACAGTGATATAACATTTATAATAAATAAAAATTAAGATCACATCTGAGTTCTCTGTGCCCACATTTGTCCACAATTACAGGATTAAGGGCTATAAAGTGAAAACGGTTTGAGGGCTACTAATTTAATTACAAAATGTATAGCTGAAAGTGAAAGTTAAAGTTGGGGTAAAATTTTAAATTACATATTTAACCCAACATTTGGGTTTGTCCATATTTGACCCAAATTTGGGTTAAAGCAACCCAGCATTGTTTAGAGTAAAAATAACTTTTAATAATATTCAAAGATGAACATTCACTGAACTGAAGCAAATAGGTTTGCATTATTATCCATATATCATTGTTTTTTTTTTTTTGTTTTTTTTTTGAAAAATCATGATGAAATGTGAGTATCAATTATGATCATCTTGTATTGCATTGCATTAAATGTAAATTCTGAATTCTCATTCCACTCTGCCATTGATCTGGGTATGTCAAGCTGCAAATATGACAAATTACACCACAAAAGCAGTGCTTTCTGAATGTTTTCCTCTCTGTGGATATTTTTGTTATCTAAAGGTGTGGTGACTTCACTTTAATGCACTCTAAACAATACTGAGTTATTTCAAACACCAAATTTGGGTCAAATATAGACAGACCCAAATGCTGGGTAAAAAAATGTACAGTTGAAAGTGAAAGTTGAAGTTGGGATGCAATTTTAAAATTGCATTTTTAACCCAACATTTGGGTCAAAACAACCCAGCATTGTTTAGAGTGTAAGGTATGTAATTTGGATACTTCTAATGATAAAGTACAAATAACTTCCCACTGACTTGTAGATTCCCTGTGTAACCCTAAACTTGTGCTCGAAATGATTACAACATGAGTATATTACAATTTAAAAATGATATTTGTGAGTTGATCCAAATGAAAATCAATGCACACATGCAATGCATACTTTGATTTAATATTGCTCATATTTTCTTTTGAATCATATACTTGTACCTCATTTTTACACACTTTCTCCATTAAAATGTCATGTGCAAGCAATTGATTTTCCCGAGTATCTATTATTCTCCATCAGGAGGTGCTGTTTCTCTTTCCATTAAAGTCTATTGAGGACTGAATGGCATTAGACGCGAGATGAACTCTTTACAGGCTTTAATGATGAAGAATCAAAGCTTTGTCCTCACACTGACCTCTTTGTTTCAATGAGAGAACGGAATCACATCCAAGGATTACTATATTTACAGACGTCCGTCAAATCCAGCAGATTGAAGAGGTTTGAGTTGAAAGGCAAACACAGCATTGACACAATGTTTCCAGCCGTCAGTTGGAGTGAAATAATCATTTCGGTTCAATTTCAATTATTCCGACCGCTATGAGAATCACTGTCATAAATCATATAATCTGTTTAAAGCACTGGGTTTCATTGTTGACGTGATGAAAGTTCACAGAATGGTCCTAAAATTAGAGGAAATGCTGTATTACTGACACTTGAGTTCATTTTAGACTAATAATTGAAGGAATTCTTGCTTTTTAATCTTGAGAATTAAGTTGTTAGGTATAATTTGCTCCATTTACATTAAACTTTTCTTTTAACGTCCCACAGGTGGGGCGCTTGCCATTATATTTTTAAAACAATAATATCTTAGAAAAGACCTGAGGTAATATTCACAAACGATATATCATTTGAAAGCTTACAATCTCTACTTTCCGTATTTGGTGACGGATTTTCAAAATAAATGACACAGGAGACGTAATTTATCAATTTGCAACAAGAATATTTTCATACTCACAATTCAGACCGTTATTTTCAAAAGTGACGAACATGAAAAATCACGAAGAAAATGTAGAAACCTTAGTTTGTTTTCATGCCAAGAGTTCAAAAGATTGCATCCATTTAGTTATTTTAGAAAAAAAGGTCTGAAAATGTTTAAAATATGACGAAAACAATAATAAATTCACCATTTGTGATGTGACAGGAAGCTGCACATTTGTGTTCTTTGTACGTGTTTCTTAGAGGTTGAATTCATATCAAAATCTGCCAAACTTCTCATATTACTTCTGAATAAGGTGTGTACTTCATTAATTGTATGAAAATTGGAAATAATGGTTCATATCACTCAAAACATATGGAAATGGAGGCGCCCTTATATGGGCAGTAATGGAGTCTGGTTGTGCCCTAGTGGAAGCGTTCGGTACTGCGCCCAAACAACGTTTCACTGAAAGCTCATTATTTGAGGTAAATAATGGGTAGAATAATGAAAATAAAAATAATGTAATGAAAATAAAATAAAATAATGTAATGAAAATAAAATAATGAGGTAAAATTTGAAACACAACTTTTTTCAGATTTTTAGTTTTGATTTTTCTGCAGTTTTAGAGTAGCCCAGGTTTTGAAAATATATATTTTATATAAAATGTGAATAATCATTTTTTTACATTGTACATTTCCATAAACTCAAACTTCACTTTTCACTTTCTTAATTTATTTCACTCCTACAAAAATCTGCCAAATGTCTTCTTTAAAACGAGACCAATTTTATGTCCAACAGCATTCTTGAATTACAACCATAAGTTCCAAATGTGCATTTTGTTTTTCAGTTAACAGGTTAAAGAAGTTTTGGTAACACTTAGTTACAATAATGATCATTAGTTAAACAATGAGCATTTGTTACAGTATTTATTCATCTTTGTCAATATTAGTTCATACAAATGCAGCTGTTCATTGTTTGTTCACTCTGTATTAACTAATATTTCGTCCCCTTGGAATTATAAGGTTCTATCTGCGTTCTGAGCAGTTTTGAGATATTGAGCTTCAAAGTTTTTGCATTACGAAAATTTATATGGGGAACAAGTTTCATTCAAACATGAAAATAACAGCGACCCTAAATGTATTCTAAACATACAATATCAAAATCCTCTCAAATTTCTAAATGGGGATTTTTGGAATGGGTCAAATGCAGATTGAACCTTCTAATTCTAAAAACACTTTTCACTTAGAATTATAAGGTTCTATCTGCCAAAACATTATTTGAACATTTAAATAAAAAAAAAAAATAATGTTGTAACAATGTCTCAACATGTGTTAGAAAGTCAAATTTTATCCCTTCTATGACATTTATTTAATATTTTTTAGCACTTACATCAATTTAGGACATTTCAAATTAAGCTAGGTGGTTCTAAATATTTTCCCCGGTGCATAATCTTCATTTTTGATACCAATTTGCACTATGCGCGGTTCTCATCTCAACTCAGATTTCTATAAAGCAAAAACTGACCGTTACACATGTCCAGGGAAAACAGGACTGTGGTCAACCTATACTATACTTATTACAGAAATACTAATATAAATATTATCATATTGCTCTTGATGCTCCGAGACAACTAGGGTGACCACCTGCTAATAAGCCCAAGGGGGGACAAGGGGTATGTTTCTGAGGGACAATGTGGGACACTGTTTGGTGCGGCGGTGCCCCCACCCCACGGGCAGACTGGTAGTTTACCCATATCTAGAATTGTTACTATTGCCTAACTGTTTGTACATGAATAATTGTTCAAAAAAAAAAGCACATACCTTAGCACATACATTAATAATGCCCTATACCCTAAACATAATTGCTGATATATGCTCATGAATAGGCCAACCAATGTGTATTTTTTTTTTCTAAATAAAGATTTATGAACATTTTGAACATTATTTTGAACATTCAAAATAACATTATTTTTGACATTATTTTTTTGACATTTTGAACATTATTTTTGAACATATTTTGAACATTCAATGAATTGACAGATGCACTTCCACTTACGATTTACTTTAGCTATTTAATTTTATTTATTTATTTTTCATTTACAATTAATTCACTTTAAATAAATAAAAATATAAAATTATAGGATTAACAGGAATTATAGTTGCTCAACACAAAAAAAGTCTAAAAAAAAGTCTAAACTCACAACTTCAGAGGTTCACGGAACGAGAAGGTGCGCTGTCATGACAACAATGAAAAAGTTGACATCAACCTAGTCAGCAGGTCACGTGGGAGTGGCAACCAGTGTTGGGGAAGTTCACTTTCTACATGAACTAGTTCAAAGTTCAGTTCACACATTTTAAAATGAGCTAGTTCAGTTCAAAGTTTGCACAGAAATATAATATTTTTCCCATCTCCACCGACCTCGTTATAAAATCCGTTTAAATTATAATAATACGACGCCTTTGTCGACGGCGGCCGCGGTGCGACACTGGTGGCTTGTGTTGCCAGATTGGGTGTTTTTTTCGCTACATATTAAGCCCTGTTCACTGTGAGTTTTAGCCGAGTTTTCGCCTGGAATGATCTATAGAAATCTGGCACCCCGTTGAACGAAGTTAAACTGAGAGAGCGTGCGTTCACAGACACCAGAATGAACGAGTTCACACGAAATATGAATAAGTTCATGAACGTGAACGTGTTCAGGCACAACGTTTGGCTGCCTGGGTCTCGAGGATATAGAGTGACCGACTTTTTTTTGAGGAAGCATTGATTATGCGTGACACGGTCTCAATATGCGGGACGCATGAATTGGGCTTCAAACGCTGTGCGCGCACGCGCTACGCGGGACAACACAACATTCATCTTGCCCATAGGTGTCCTGTATGTGTGCTAGGCAAGACCATTTTGTGTTTGAGCGCCCCCAAGTTGTGTTTTACTGTAACTTCAGAAGTACCAGACACGTGAGCAAAACGGCAAATCTCGTTGGTCGGATAGTTTTTGACGTGCCGCGTCAAATCAAAAAACGAACCCGAGGCGTTTTTCAAAATGACGCTTTTACGCGTGCCTTTTTTCACGCCGGTGTGCACACTCACAATTGCCCCCATTGTTTAGTCACGAGGCGTTAAACGTCGACGAATATCGCGCGCGAAATTCATCCTGGTGTGAACAGGCCTTAAGTCTCATGGCCCTCTATCAGAATCCAGAGTGATCCAAGAGGATCAGCGAAACTCAAAATTTCGACCAAAAAAAAAAAACGACTGTGGTACCCCTTTCGTTTTTTTTTTTTCGGGTCAAAATTTTGAGTTTCAATATCTCAGCTCTGGAAGGGTTTGGAGCCTCAATTTTTGCACCCAGGTCCATGTCTCGTGGCCCTCTATCAGAATCCAGAGTTTTGAGAAGATCGGAGAAACTTAATTTTTCACCCCACGAAAAAAAACATAAGGGGTAACACTGTCATTTTTTTTTCTGGTCAAAATTTTGAGTTTCAATATCTCAGCTCTGGAAGGGTTTGGAGCCTCAATTTTTGCACCCAGGACCATGTCTCGTGGCCGTCTATCAGAATCCAGAGTTTCAAGAAGATCGGAGGGGGTCAAAATTTCGGCCAAAAAAAAAAAATGACAGTGTTACCCCTTATGTTTTTTTTTTTCAGGTCCAAATTTTGACCTTCGATATCTCGGCTCTGGAAGGGTCTAGAGCCTTCATTTTTGCGCGCTGGTCGAAGTCTCGTGGCCCTCTGTCAGAATCCAGAGTTTCAAGAAGATCGGAGGGGGTCAAAATTTCGGCCAAAAAAAAAATGACAGTGTTACCCCTTATGTTTTTTTTTTCAGGTCCAAATTTTGACCTTCGATATCTCGGCTCTGGAAGGGTCTAGAGCCTCCATTTTTGCGCGCTGGTCGAAGTCTCGTGGTCCTCTGTCAGAATCCAGAGTTTCAAGAAGATCGGAGGGGGTCAAAATTTCGGCCAAAAAAAAAAAACGACAGTGTTACCCCTTATGTTTTTTTTTTCAGGTCAAAACTTTGACATCCGATATCTCGGCTCTGGAAGGGTCTAGAGCCTCCATTTTTGCGCGCTGGTCGAAGTCTCGTGGCCCTCTGTCAGAATCCAGAGATTCAAGAAGATCGGAGGGGGTCAAAATTTCGGCCAAAAACGACAGTGTTACCCCTTATGTTTTTTTTTCGGGTCAAAACTTTGACATCCGATATCTCGGCTCTGGAAGGGTCTAGAGCCTCCATTTTTGCGCGCTGGTCGAAGTCTCGTGGCCCTCTGTCAGAATCCAGAGTTTCAAGAAGATCGGAGGGGGTCAAAATTTCGGCCAAAAACGACAGTGTTACCCCTTATGTTTTTTTTTCGGGTCAAAACTTTGACATCCGATATCTCGGCTCTGGAAGGGTCTAGAGCCTCCATTTTTGCGTGCTGGTCGAAGTCTCGTGGCCCTCTGTCAGAATCCAGAGTTTCAAGAAGATCGGATGGGGGTCAAAATTTCGGCCAAAAACGACAGTGTTACCCCTTATGTTTTTTTTTCGGGTCAAAACTTTGACATCCGATATCTCGGCTCTGGAAGGGTCTAGAGCCTCCATTTTTGCGTGCTGGTCGAAGTCTCGTGGCCCTCTGTCAGAATCCAGAGTTTCAAGAAGATCGGAGGGGGTCAAAATTTCGGCCAAAAACGACAGTGTTACCCCTTATGTTTTTTTTTTTCAGGTCAAAACTTTGACATCCGATATCTCGGCTCTGGAAGGGTCTAGAGCCTCCATTTTTGCGCGCTGGTCGAAGTCTCGTGGCCCTCTGTCAGAATCCAGAGTTTCAAGAAGATCGGAGGGGGTCAAAATTTCGGCCAAAAACGACAGTGTTACCCCTTAAGTTTTTTTTTCGGGTCAAAACTTTGACATCCGATATCTCGGCTCTGGAAGGGTCTAGAGCCTCCATTTTTGCGCGCTGGTCGAAGTCTCGTGGCCTTCTGTCAGAATCCAGAGTTTCAAGAAGATCGGAGGGGGTCAAAATTTCGGCCAAAAAAAATGACAGTGTTACCCTTTATGTTTTTTTTTCAGGTCCAAATTTTGACCTTCGATATCTCGGCTCTGGAAGGGTCTAGAGCCTCCATTTTTGCGCGCTGGTCGAAGTCTCGTGGCCCTCTGTCAGAATCCAGAGTTTCAAGAAGATCGGAGGGGGTCAAAATTTCGGCCAAAAACGACAGTGTTACCCCTTATGTTTTTTTTTCGGGTCAAAACTTTGACATCCGATATCTCGGCTCTGGAAGGGTCTAGAGCCTCCATTTTTGCGTGCTGGTCGAAGTCTCGTGGCCCTCTGTCAGAATCCAGAGTTTCAAGAAGATCGGAGGGGGTCAAAATTTCGGCCAAAAACGACAGTGTTACCCCTTATGTTTTTTTTTTCAGGTCAAAACTTTGACATCCGATATCTCGGCTCTGGAAGGGTCTAGAGCCTCCATTTTTGCGCGCTGGTCGAAGTCTCGTGGCCCTCTGTCAGAATCCAGAGATTCAAGAAGATCGGAGGGGGTCAAAATTTCGGGCAAAAACGACAGTGTTACCCCTTATGTTTTTTTTTCGGGTCAAAACTTTGACATCCGATATCTCGGCTCTGGAAGGGTCTAGAGCCTCCATTTTTGCGCGCTGGTCGAAGTCTCGTGGCCCTCTGTCAGAATCCAGAGTTTCAAGAAGATCGGAGGGGGTCAAAATTTCGGCCAAAAACGACAGTGTTACCCCTTATGTTTTTTTTTTCGGGTCAAAACTTTGACATCCGATATCTCGGCTCTGGAAGGGTCTAGAGCCTCCATTTTTGCGCGCTGGTCGAAGTGTCGTGGCCCTCTGTCAGAATCCAGAGTTTCAAGAAGATCGGAGGGGGTCAAAATTTCGGCCAAAAACGACAGTGTTACCCCTTATGTTTTTTTTTCGGGTCAAAACTTTGACATCCGATATCTCGGCTCTGGAAGGGTCTAGAGCCTCCATTTTTGCGTGCTGGTCGAAGTCTCGTGGCCCTCTGTCAGAATCCAGAGTTTCAAGAAGATCGGAGGGGGTCAAAATTTCGGCCAAAAACGACAGTGTTACCCCTTATGTTTTTTTTTCAGGTCAAAACTTTGACATCCGATATCTCGGCTCTGGAAGGGTCTAGAGCCTCCATTTTTGCGTGCTGGTCGAAGTCTCGTGGCCCTCTGTCAGAATCCAGAGTTTCAAGAAGATCGGAAGGGGGTCAAAATTTCGGCCAAAAATGACAGTGTTACCCCTTATGTTTTTTTTTCGGGTCAAAACTTTGACATCCGATATCTCGGCTCTGGAAGGGTCTAGAGCCTCCATTTTTGCGCGCTGGTCGAAGTCTCGTGGCCCTCTGTCAGAATCCAGAGTTTCAAGAAGATCGGAGGGGGTCAAAATTTCGGCCAAAAATGACAGTGTTACCCCTTATGTTTTTTTTTCAGGTCAAAACTTTGACATCCGATATCTCAGCTCTGGAAGGGTCTAGAGCCTCCATTTTTGCGTGCTGGTCGAAGTCTCGTGGCCCTCTGTCAGAATCCAGAGTTTCAAGAAGATCGGAGGGGGTCAAAATTTCGGCCAAAAACGACAGTGTTACCCCTTATGTTTTTTTTTCGGGTCAAAACTTTGACATCCGATATCTCGGCTCTGGAAGGGTCTAGAGCCTCCATTTTTGCGTGCTGGTCGAAGTCTCGTGGCCCTCTGTCAGAATCCAGAGTTTCAAGAAGATCGGAGGGGGTCGAAAATTTCGGCCAAAAACGACAGTGTTACCCCTTATGTTTTTTTTTTCAGGTCAAAACTTTGACATCCGATATCTCGGCTCTGGAAGGGTCTAGAGCCTCCATTTTTGCGCGCTGGTCGAAGTCTCGTGGCCCTCTGTCAGAATCCAGAGATTCAAGAAGATCGGAGGGGGTCAAAATTTCGGCCAAAAACGACAGTGTTACCCCTTATGTTTTTTTTTCGGGTCAAAACTTTGACATCCGATATCTCGGCTCTGGAAGGGTCTAGAGCCTCCATTTTTGCGCGCTGGTCGAAGTGTCGTGGCCCTCTGTCAGAATCCAGAGTTTCAAGAAGATCGGAGGGGGTCAAAATTTCGGCCAAAAACGACAGTGTTACCCCTTATGTTTTTTTTTCGGGTCAAAACTTTGACATCCGATATCTCGGCTCTGGAAGGGTCTAGAGCCTCCATTTTTGCGTGCTGGTCGAAGTCTCGTGGCCCTCTGTCAGAATCCAGAGTTTCAAGAAGATCGGAGGGGGTCAAAATTTCGGCCAAAAACGACAGTGTTACCCCTTATGTTTTTTTTTTCAGGTCAAAACTTTGACATCCGATATCTCGGCTCTGGAAGGGTCTAGAGCCTCCATTTTTGCGTGCTGGTCAAAGTCTCGTGGCCCTCTGTCAGAATCCAGAGTTTCAAGAAGATCGGAAGGGGGTCAAAATTTCGGCCAAAAACGACAGTGTTACCCCTTATGTTTTTTTTTCGGGTCAAAACTTTGACATCCGATATCTCGGCTCTGGAAGGGTCTAGAGCCTCCATTTTTGCGCGCTGGTCGAAGTCTCGTGGCCCTCTGTCAGAATCCAGAGTTTCAAGAAGATCGGAGGGGGTCAAAATTTCGGCCAAAAACGACAGTGTTACCCCTTATGTTTTTTTTTTCGGGTCAAAACTTTGACATCCGATATCTCTGCTCTGGAAGGGTCTAGAGCCTCCATTTTTGCGCGCTGGTCGAAGTCTCGTGGCCCTCTGTCAGAATCCAGAGTTTCAAGAAGATCGGAGGGGGTCAAAATTTCGGCCAAAAACGACAGTGTTACCCCTTATGTTTTTTTTTCAGGTCAAAACTTTGACATCCGATATCTCGGCTCTGGAAGGGTCTAGAGCCTCCATTTTTGCGCGCTGGTCGAAGTCTCGTGGCCCTCTGTCAGAATCCAGAGTTTCAAGAAGATCGGAGGGGGTCAAAATTTCGGCCAAAAACGACAGTGTTACCCCTTAAGTTTTTTTTTCGGGTCAAAACTTTGACATCCGATATCTCGGCTCTGGAAGGGTCTAGAGCCTCCATTTTTGCGCGCTGGTCGAAGTCTCGTGGCCCTCTGTCAGAATCCAGAGTTTCAAGAAGATCGGAGGGGGTCAAAATTTCGGCCAAAAAAAAATGACAGTGTTACCCTTTATGTTTTTTTTTTCAGGTCCAAATTTTGACCTTCGATATCTCGGCTCTGGAAGGGTCTAGAGCCTCCATTTTTGCGCGCTGGTCGAAGTCTCGTGGCCCTCTGTCAGAATCCAGAGTTTCAAGAAGATCGGAGGGGGTCAAAATTTCGGCCAAAAACGACAGTGTTACCCCTTATGTTTTTTTTTCGGGTCAAAACTTTGACATCCGATATCTCGGCTCTGGAAGGGTCTAGAGCCTCCATTTTTGCGTGCTGGTCGAAGTCTCGTGGCCCTCTGTCAGAATCCAGAGTTTCAAGAAGATCGGAGGGGGTCAAAATTTCGGCCAAAAACGACAGTGTTACCCCTTATGTTTTTTTTTTTCAGGTCAAAACTTTGACATCCGATATCTCGGCTCTGGAAGGGTCTAGAGCCTCCATTTTTGCGCGCTGGTCGAAGTCTCGTGGCCCTCTGTCAGAATCCAGAGTTTCAAGAAGATCGGAGGGGGTCAAAATTTCGGCCAAAAATGACAGTGTTACCCCTTATGTTTTTTTTTCGGGTCAAAACTTTGACATCCGATATCTCAGCTCTGGAAGGGTCTAGAGCCTCCATTTTTGCGTGCTGGTCGAAGTCTCGTGGCCCTCTGTCAGAATCCAGAGTTTCAAGAAGATCGGAGGGGGTCAAAATTTCGGCCAAAAACGACAGTGTTACCCCTTATGTTTTTTTTTCGGGTCAAAACTTTGACATCCGATATCTCGGCTCTGGAAGGGTCTAGAGCCTCCATTTTTGCGTGCTGGTCGAAGTCTCGTGGCTCTCTGTCAGAATCCAGAGTTTCAAGAAGATCGGAGGGGGTCAAAATTTCGGCCAAAAACGACAGTGTTACCCCTTATGTTTTTTTTTTCAGGTCAAAACTTTGACATCCGATATCTCGGCTCTGGAAGGGTCTAGAGCCTCCATTTTTGCGCGCTGGTCGAAGTCTCGTGGCCCTCTGTCAGAATCCAGAGATTCAAGAAGATCGGAGGGGGTCAAAATTTCGGCCAAAAACGACAGTGTTACCCCTTATGTTTTTTTTTCGGGTCAAAACTTTGACATCCGATATCTCGGCTCTGGAAGGGTCTAGAGCCTCCATTTTTGCGCGCTGGTCGAAGTCTCGTGGCCCTCTGTCAGAATCCAGAGTTTCAAGAAGATCGGAGGGGGTCAAAATTTCGGCCAAAAACGACAGTGTTACCCCTTATGTTTTTTTTTTCGGGTCAAAACTTTGACATCCGATATCTCGGCTCTGGAAGGGTCTAGAGCCTCCATTTTTGCGCGCTGGTCGAAGTGTCGTGGCCCTCTGTCAGAATCCAGAGTTTCAAGAAGATCGGAGGGGGTCAAAATTTCGGCCAAAAACGACAGTGTTACCCCTTATGTTTTTTTTTCGGGTCAAAACTTTGACATCCGATATCTCGGCTCTGGAAGGGTCTAGAGCCTCCATTTTTGCGTGCTGGTCGAAGTCTCGTGGCCCTCTGTCAGAATCCAGAGTTTCAAGAAGATCGGAGGGGGTCAAAATTTCGGCCAAAATGACAGTGTTACCCCTTATGTTTTTTTTTTCAGGTCAAAACTTTGACATCCGATATCTCGGCTCTGGAAGGGTCTAGAGCCTCCATTTTTGCGCACTGGTCGAAGTCTCGTGGCCCTCTGTCAGAATCCAGAGTTTCAAGAAGATCGGAGGGGGTCAAAATTTCGGCCAAAAATGACAGTGTTACCCCTTATGTTTTTTTTTCGGGTCAAAACTTTGACATCCGATATCTCGGCTCTGGAAGGGTCTAGAGCCTCCATTTTTGCGTGCTGGTCGAAGTCTCGTGGCCCTCTGTCAGAATCCAGAGTTTCAAGAAGATCGGAGGGGGTCAAAATTTCGGCCAAAAACGACAGTGTTACCCCTTATGTTTTTTTTTTTTCAGGTCAAAACTTTGACATCCGATATCTCGGCTCTGGAAGGGTCTAGAGCCTCCATTTTTGCGCGCTGGTTGAAGTCTCGTGGCCCTCTGTCAGAATCCAGAGTTTCAAGAAGATCGGAGGGGGTCAAAATTTCGGCCAAAAATGACAGTGTTACCCCTTATGTTTTTTTTTCGGGTCAAAACTTTGACATCCGATATCTCAGCTCTGGAAGGGTCTAGAGCCTCCATTTTTGCGTGCTGGTCGAAGTCTCGTGGCCCTCTGTCAGAATCCAGAGTTTCAAGAAGATCGGAGGGGGTCAAAATTTCGGCCAAAAACGACAGTGTTACCCCTTATGTTTTTTTTTTCAGGTCAAAACTTTGACATCCGATATCTCGGCTCTGGAAGGGTCTAGAGCCTCCATTTTTGCGCACTGGTCGAAGTCTCGTGGCCCTCTGTCAGAATCCAGAGTTTCAAGAAGATCGGAGGGGGTCAAAATTTCGGCCAAAAATGACAGTGTTACCCCTTATGTTTTTTTTTCGGGTCAAAACTTTGACATCCGATATCTCGGCTCTGGAAGGGTCTAGAGCCTCCATTTTTGCGTGCTGGTCGAAGTCTCGTGGCCCTCTGTCAGAATCCAGAGTTTCAAGAAGATCGGAGGGGGTCAAAATTTCGGCCAAAAACGACAGTGTTACCCCTTATGTTTTTTTTTTTCAGGTCAAAACTTTGACATCCGATATCTCGGCTCTGGAAGGGTCTAGAGCCTCCATTTTTGCGCGCTGGTCGAAGTCTCGTGGCCCTCTGTCAGAATCCAGAGTTTCAAGAAGATCGGAGGGGGTCAAAATTTCGGCCAAAAATGACAGTGTTACCCCTTATGTTTTTTTTTCGTGTCAAAACTTTGACATCCGATATCTCAGCTCTGGAAGGGTCTAGAGCCTCCATTTGTGCGTGCTGGTCGAAGTCTCGTGGCCCTCTGTCAGAATCCAGAGTTTCAAGAAGATCGGAGGGGGTCAAAATTTCGGCCAAAAACGACAGTGTTACCCCTTATGTTTTTTTTTTCGGGTCAAAACTTTGACATCCGATATCTCGGCTCTGGAAGGGTCTAGAGCCTCCATTTTTGCGTGCTGGTCGAAGTCTCGTGGCCCTCTGTCAGAATCCAGAGTTTCAAGAAGATCGGAGGGGGTCAAAATTTCGGCCAAAAACGACAGTGTTACCCCTTATGTTTTTTTTTTCAGGTCAAAACTTTGACATCCGATATCTCGGCTCTGGAAGGGTCTAGAGCCTCCATTTTTGCGTGCTGGTCGAAGTCTCGTGGCCCTCTGTCAGAATCCAGAGTTTCAAGAAGATCGGAGGGGGTCAAAATTTCGGCCAAAAACGACAGTGTTACCCCTTATGTTTTTTTTTTTCAGGTCAAAACTTTGACATCCGATATCTCGGCTCTGGAAGGGTCTAGAGCCTCCATTTTTGCGCGCTGGTCGAAGTCTCGTGGCCCTCTGTCAGAATCCAGAGTTTCAAGAAGATCGGAGGGGGTCAAAATTTCGGCCAAAAATGACAGTGTTACCCCTTATGTTTTTTTTTCGGGTCAAAACTTTGACATCCGATATCTCAGCTCTGGAAGGGTCTAGAGCCTCCATTTTTGCGTGCTGGTCGAAGTCTCGTGGCCCTCTGTCAGAATCCAGAGTTTCAAGAAGATCGGAGGGGGTCAAAATTTCGGCCAAAAACGACAGTGTTACCCCTTATGTTTTTTTTTTCGGGTCAAAACTTTGACATCCGATATCTCGGCTCTGGAAGGGTCTAGAGCCTCCATTTTTGCGTGCTGGTCGAAGTCTCGTGGCCCTCTGTCAGAATCCAGAGTTTCAAGAAGATCGGAGGGGGTCAAAATTTCGGCCAAAAACGACAGTGTTACCCCTTATGTTTTTTTTTTCAGGTCAAAACTTTGACATCCGATATCTCGGCTCTGGAAGGGTCTAGAGCCTCCATTTTTGCGTGCTGGTCGAAGTCTCGTGGCCCTCTGTCAGAATCCATAGTTTCAAGAAGATCGGAAGGGGGTCAAAATTTCGGCCAAAAACGACAGTGTTACCCCTTATGTTTTTTTTTCGGGTCAAAACTTTGACATCCGATATCTCGGCTCTGGAAGGGTCTAGAGCCTCCATTTTTGCGTGCTGGTCGAAGTCTCGTGGCCCTCTGTCAGAATCCAGAGTTTCAAGAAGATCGGAGGGGGTCAAAATTTCGGCCAAAAACGACAGTGTTACCCCTTATGTTTTTTTTTTCAGGTCAAAACTTTGACATCCGATATCTCGGCTCTGGAAGGGTCTAGAGCCTCCATTTTTGCGCGCTGGTCGAAGTCTCGTGGCCCTCTGTCAGAATCCAGAGATTCAAGAAGATCGGAGGGGGTCAAAATTTCGGCAAAAAACGACAGTGTTACCCCTTATGTTTTTTTTTTCGGGTCAAAACTTTGACATCCGACATCTCGGCTCTGGAAGGGTCTAGAGCCTCCATTTTTGCGCGCTGGTCGAAGTCTCGTGGCCCTCTGTCAGAATCCAGAGTTTCAAGAAGATCGGAGGGGGTCAAAATTTCGGCCAAAAATGACAGTGTTACCCCTTATGTTTTTTTTTCGGGTCAAAACTTTGACATCCGATATCTCGGCTCTGGAAGGGTCTAGAGCCTCCATTTTTGCGTGCTGGTCGAAGTGTCGTGGCCCTCTGTCAGAATCCAGAGTTTCAAGAAGATCGGAGGGGGTCAAAATTTCGGCCAAAAACGACAGTGTTACCCCTTATGTTTTTTTTTCGGGTCAAAACTTTGACATCCGATATCTCGGCTCTGGAAGGGTCTAGAGCCTCCATTTTTGCGTGCTGGTCGAAGTCTCGTGGCCCTCTGTCAGAATCCAGAGTTTCAAGAAGATCGGAGGGGGTCAAAATTTCGGCCAAAAACGACAGTGTTACCCCTTATGTTTTTTTTTTCAGGTCAAAACTTTGACATCCGATATCTCGGCTCTGGAAGGGTCTAGAGCCACCCTTTTTGCGCGCTGGTCGAAGTCTCGTGGCCCTCTGTCAGAATCCAGAGATTCAAGAAGATCTGAGGGGGTCAAAATTTCGGCCAAAAACGACAGTGTTACCCTTTTTGTTTTTTTTTCGGGTCAAAACTTTGACATCCGATATCTCGGCTCTGGAAGGGTCTAGAGCCTCCATTTTTGCGCGCTGGTCGAAGTCTCGTGGCCCTCTGTCAGAATCCAGAGTTTCAAGAAGATCGGAGGGGGTCAAAATTTCGGCCAAAAACGACAGTGTTACCCCTTATGTTTTTTTTTCGGGTCAAAACTTTGACATCCGATATCTCGGCTCTGGAAGGGTCTAGAGCCTCCATTTTTGCGTGCTGGTCGAAGTCTCGTGGCCCTCTGTCAGAATCCAGAGTTTCAAGAAGATCGGAGGGGGTCAAAATTTCGGCCAAAAACGACAGTGTTACCCCTTATGTTTTTTTTTTCGGGTCAAAACTTTGACATCCGATATCTCGGCTCTGGAAGGGTCTAGAGCCTCCATTTTTGCGTGCTGGTCGAAGTCTCGTGGCCCTCTGTCAGAATCCAGAGTTTCAAGAAGATCGGAGGGGGTCAAAATTTTGGCCAAAAACGACAGTGTTACCCCTTATGTTTTTTTTTCAGGTCAAAACTTTGACATCCGATATCTCGGCTCTGGAAGGGTCTAGAGCCTCCATTTTTGCGCGCTGGTCGAAGTCTCGTGGCCCTCTGTCAGAATCCAGAGATTCAAGAAGATCGGAGGGGGTCAAAATTTCAGCCAAAAACGACAGTGTTACCCCTTTTGTTTTTTTTTTCGGGTCAAAACTTTGACATCCGATATCTCGGCTCTGGAAGGGTCTAGAGCCTCCATTTTTCCGCGCTGGTCGAAGTCTCGTGGCCCTCTGTCAGAATCCAGAGTTTCAAGAAGATCGGAGGGGGTCAAAATTTCGGCCAAAAACGACAGTGTTACCCCTTATGTTTTTTTTTTTCAGGTCAAAACTTTGACATCCGATATCTCGGCTCTGGAAGGGTCTAGAGCCTCCATTTTTGCGCGCTGGTCGAAGTCTCGTGGCCCTCTGTCAGAATCCAGAGTTTCAAGAAGATCGGAGGGGGTCAAAATTTCGGCCAAAAACGACAGTGTTACCCCTTATGTTTTTTTTTTCGGGTCAAAACTTTGACATCCGATATCTCGGCTCTGGAAGGGTCTAGAGCCTCCATTTTTGCGCGCTGGTGGAAGTCTCGTGGCCCTCTGTCAGAATCCAGAGTTTCAAGAAGATCGGAGGGGGTCAAAATTTCGGCCAAAAACGACAGTGTTACCCCTTATGTTTTTTTTTCAGGTCAAAACTTTGACATCCGATATCTCGGCTCTGGAAGGGTCTAGAGCCTCCATTTTTACGTGCTGGTCGAAGTCTCGTGGCCCTCTGTCAGAATCCAGAGTTTCAAGAAGATCGGAGGGGGTCAAAATTTCGGCCAAAAACGACAGTGTTACCCCTTATGTTTTTTTTTCAGGTCAAAACTTTGACATCCGATATCTCGGCTCTGGAAGGGTCTAAAGCCTCCATTTTTGCGCGCTGGTCGAAGTCTCGTGGCCCTCTGTCAGAATCCAGAGTTTCAAGAAGATCGGAGGGGGTCAAAATTTCGGCCAAAAACGACAGTGTTACCCCTTATGTTTTTTTTTCAGGTCAAAACTTTGACATCCGATATCTCGGCTCTGGAAGGGTCTAGAGCCTCCATTTTTGCGCGCTGGTCGAAGTCTCGTGGCCCTCTGTCAGAATCCAGAGTTTCAAGAAGATCGGAGGGGGTCAAAATTTCGGCCAAAAACGACAGTGTTACCCCTTATGTTTTTTTTTTCGTGTCAAAACTTTGACATCCGATATCTCGGCTCTGGAAGGGTCTAGAGCCTCCATTTTTGCGCGCTGGTCGAAGTCTCGTGGCCCTCTGTCAGAATCCAGAGTTTCAAGAAGATCGGAGGGGGTCAAAATTTCGGCCAAAAACGACAGTGTTACCCCTTATGTTTTTTTTTTTCAGGTCAAAACTTTGACATCCGATATCTCGGCTCTGGAAGGGTCTAGAGCCTCCATTTTTGCGCGCTGGTCGAAGTCTCGTGGCCCTCTGTCAGAATCCAGAGTTTCAAGAAGATCGGAGGGGGTCAAAATTTCGGCCAAAAACGACAGTGTTACCCCTTAAGTTTTTTTTTCAGGTCAAAACTTTGACATCCGATATCTCGGCTCTGGAAGGGTCTAGAGCCTCCATTTTTGCGCGCTGGTCGAAGTCTCGTGGCCCTCTGTCAGAATCCAGAGTTTCAAGAAGATCGGAGGGGGTCAAAATTTCGGCCAAAAACGACAGTGTTACCCCTTATGTTTTTTTTTCAGGTCAAAACTTTGACATCCGATATCTCGGCTCTGGAAGGGTCTAGAGCCTCCATTTTTGCGCGCTGGTCGAAGTCTCGTGGCCCTCTGTCAGAATCCAGAGTTTCAAGAAGATCAGAGGGGGTCAAAATTTCGGCCAAAAACGACAGTGTTACCCTTTATGTTTTTTTTTCGGGTCAAAACTTTGACATCCGATATCTCGGCTCTGGAAGGGTCTAGAGCCTCCATTTTTGCGCGCTGGTCGAAGTCTCGTGGCCCTCTGTCAGAATCCAGAGTTTCAAGAAGATCGGAGGGGGTCAAAATTTCGGCCAAAAAAAAAAAATGACAGTGTTACCCCTTATGTTTTTTTTTCAGGTCCAAATTTTGACCTTCGATATCTCGGCTCTGGAAGGGTCTAGAGCCTCCATTTTTGCGCGCTGGTCGAAGTCTCGTGGCCCTCTGTCAGAATCCAGAGTTTCAAGAAGATCGGAGGGGGTCAAAATTTCGGCCAAAAACGACATTGTTACCCCTTATGTTTTTTTTCAGGTCAAAACTTTGACATCCGATATCTCGGCTCTGGAAGGGTCTAGAGCCTCCATTCTTGCGTGCTGGTCAAAGTGTCGTGGCCCTCTGTCAGAATCCAGAGTTTCAAGAAGATCGGAGGGGGTCAAAATTTTGGCCAAAAACGACAGTGTTACCCCTTATGTTTTTTTTTCGGGTCAAAACTTTGACATCCGATATCTCGGCTCTGGAAGGGTCTAGAGCCTCCATTTTTGCGTGCTGGTCGAAGTCTCGTGGCCCTCTGTCAGAATCCAGAGTTTCAAGAAGATCGGAGGGGGTCAAAATTTCGGCCAAAAACGACAGTGTTACCCCTTATGTTTTTTTTTTTCAGGTCAAAACTTTGACATCCGATATCTCGGCTCTGGAAGGGTCTAGAGCCTCCATTTTTGCGCGCTGGTCGAAGTCTCGTGGCCCTCTGTCAGAATCCAGAGATTCAAGAAGATCGGAGGGGGTCAAAATTTCAGCCAAAAACGACAGTGTTACCCTTTTTGTTTTTTTTTTCGGGTCAAAACTTTGACATCCGATATCTCGGCTCTGGAAGGGTCTAGAAACTCCATTTTTGCGCGCTGGTCGAAGTCTCGTGGCCCTCTGTCAGAATCCAGAGTTTCAAGAAGATCGGAGGGGGTCAAAATTTCGGCCAAAAACGACAGTGTTACCCCTTATGTTTTTTTTTCAGGTCAAAACTTTGACATCCGATATCTCGGCTCTGGAAGGGTCTAGAGCCTCATTTTTTACGCGCTGGTCGAAGTCTCGTGGCCCTCTGTCAGAATCCAGAGTTTCAAGAAGATCGGAGGGGGTCAAAATTTCGGCCAAAAACGACAGTGTTACCCCTTATGTTTTTTTTTTCAGGTCAAAACTTTGACATCCGATATCTCGGCTCTGGAAGGGTCTAAAGCCTCCATTTTTGCGCGCTGGTCGAAGTCTCGTGGCCCTCTGTCAGAATCCAGAGTTTCAAGAAGATCGGAGGGGGTCAAAATTTCGGCCAAAAACGACAGTGTTACCCCTTATGTTTTTTTTTTTCGTGTCAAAACTTTGACATCCGATATCTCGGCTCTGGAAGGGTCTAGAGCCTCCATTTTTGCGCGCTGGTCGAAGTCTCGTGGCCCTCTGTCAGAATCCAGAGTTTCAAGAAGATCGGAGGGGGTCAAAATTTCGGCCAAAAACGACAGTGTTACCCCTTATGTTTTTTTTTTTTTTTCAGGTCAAAACTTTGACATCCGATATCTCGGCTCTGGAAGGGTCTAGAGCCTCCATTTTTGCGCGCTGGTCGAAGTCTCGTGGCCCTCTGTCAGAATCCAGAGTTTCAAGAAGATCGGAGGGGGTCAAAATTTCGGCCAAAAACGACAGTGTTACCCCTTATGTTTTTTTTTTCAGGTCAAAACTTTGACATCCGATATCTCGGCTCTGGAAGGGTCTAGAGCCTCCATTTTTGCGCGCTGGTCGAAGTCTCGTGGCCCTCTGTCAGAATCCAGAGTTTCAAGAAGATCGGAGGGGGTCAAAATTTCGGCCAAAAACGACAGTGTTACCCCTTATGTTTTTTTTTCGGGTCAAAACTTTGACATCCGATATCTCGGCTCTGGAAGGGTCTAGAGCCTCCATTTTTGCGCGCTGGTCGAAGTCTCGTGGCCCTCTGTCAGAATCCAGAGTTTCAAGAAGATCGGAGGGGGTCAAAATTTCGGCCAAAAACGACAGTGTTACCCTCTATGTTTTTTTTTCGGGTCAAAACTTTGACATCCGATATCTCGGCTCTGGAAGGGTCTAGAGCCTCCATTTTTGCGTGCTGGTCAAAGTGTCGTGGCCCTCTGTCAGAATCCAGAGTTTCAAGAAGATCGGAGGGGGTCAAAATTTCGGCCAAAAACGACAGTGTTACCCCTTATGTTTTTTTTTCGGGTCAAAACTTTGACATCCGATATCTCGGCTCTGGAAGGGTCTAGAGCCTCCATTTTTGCGTGCTGGTCGAAGTCTCGTGGCCCTCTGTCAGAATCCAGAGTTTCAAGAAGATCGGAGGGGGTCAAAATTTCGGCCAAAAACGACAGTGTTACCCCTTATGTTTTTTTTTTTCAGGTCAAAACTTTGACATCCGATATCTCGGCTCTGGAAGGGTCTAGAGCCTCCATTTTTGCGCGCTGGTCGAAGTCTCGTGGCCCTCTGTCAGAATCCAGAGATTCAAGAAGATCGGAGGGGGTCAAAATTTCGGCCAAAAACGACAGTGTTACCCCTTATGTTTTTTTTTCAGGTCAAAACTTTGACATCCGATATCTCGGCTCTGGAAGGGTCTAGAGCCTCCATTTTTGCGCGCTGGTCGAAGTCTCGTGGCCCTCTGTCAGAATCCAGAGTTTCAAGAAGATCGGAGGGGGTCAAAATTTCGGCCAAAAACGACAGTGTTACCCCTTATGTTTTTTTTTCAGGTCAAAACTTTGACATCCGATATCTCGGCTCTGGAAGGGTCTAGAGCCTCCATTTTTGCGCGCTGGTCGAAGTCTCGTGGCCCTCTGTCAGAATCCAGAGTTTCAAGAAGATCGGAGGGGGTCAAAATTTCGGCCAAAAACGACAGTGTTACCCCTTATGTTTTTTTTTTCAGGTCAAAACTTTGACATCCGATATCTCGGCTCTGGAAGGGTCTAGAGCCTCCATTTTTGCGCGCTGGTCGAAGTCTCGTGGCCCTCTGTCAGAATCCAGAGTTTCAAGAAGATCGGAGGGGTTCAAAATTTCGGCCAAAAACGACAGTGTTACCCCTTATGTTTTTTTTTCAGGTCAAAACTTTGACATCCGATATCTCGGCTCTGGAAGGGTCTAGAGCCTCCATTTTTGCGCGCTGGTCGAAGTCTCGTGGCCCTCTGTCAGAATCCAGAGTTTCAAGAAGATCGGAGGGGGTCAAAATTTCGGCCCAAAACGACAGTGTTACCCCTTATGTTTTTTTTTTCAGGTCAAAACTTTGACATCCGATATCTCGGCTCTGGAAGGGTCTAGAGCCTCCATTTTTGCGCGCTGGTCGAAGTCTCGTGGCCCTCTGTCAGAATCCAGAGTTTCAAGAAGATCGGAGGGGGTCAAAATTTCGGCCAAAAACGACAGTGTTACCCCTTATGTTTTTTTTCAGGTCAAAACTTTGACATCCGATATCTCGGCTCTGGAAGGGTCTAGAGCCTCCATTTTTGCGCGCTGGTCGAGGTCTCGTGGCCCTCTGTCATAATCCAGAGTTTCAAGAAGATCGGAGGGGGTCAAAATTTTGGCCAAAAAAAAATGTCAGTGTTACCCCTTATGTTTTTTTTCAGGTCCAAATTTTCTAACTTCGATATCTCGGCTCTGGAAGGGTCTAGAGCCTCCATTTTTGCGCGCTGGTCGAAGTCTCGTGGCCCTCTGTCAGAATCCAGAGTTTCAAGAAGATCTGAGGGGGTCAAAATTTTGGCCAAAAAAAAATGTCAGTGTTACCCCTTATGTTTTTTTTTCAGGTCCAAATTTTGACCTTCGATATCTCGGCTCTGGAAGGGTCTAGAGCCTCCATTTTTGCGCGCTGGTCGAAGTCTCGTGGCCCTCTGTCAGAGTCCAGAGTTTCAAGAAGATCGGAGGGGGTCAAAATTTCGGCCAAAAAAAAAATGACAGTGTTACCCCTTATGTTTTTTTTTTCAGGTCCAAATTTTGACCTTCGATATCTCGGCTCTGGAAGGGTCTAGAGCCTCCATTTTTGTGCGCTGGTCGAAGTCTCGTGGCCCTCTGTCAGAATCCAGAGTTTCAAGAAGATCGGAGGGGGTCAAAATTTCGGCCAAAAAAAAATGACAGTGTTACCCCTTATGTTTTTTTTTCAGGTCCAAATGTTGACCTTCGATATCTCGGCTCTGGAAGGGTCTAGAGCCTCCATTTTTGCGCGCTGGTCGAAGTCTCGTGGCCCTCTGTCAGAATCCAGAGTTTCAAGAAGATCGGAGGGGGTCAAAATTTCGGCCAAAAACGACAGTGTTACCCCTTATGTTTTTTTTTCAGGTCAAAATTTTGACATCCGATATCTCGGCTCTGGAAGGGTCTAGAGCCTCCATTTTTGCGTGCTGGTCGAAGTCTCGTGGCCCTCTGTCAGAATCCAGAGTTTCAAGAAGATCGGAGGGGGTCAAAATTTCGGCCAAAAACGACAGTGTTACCCCTTATGTTTTTTTTTTCAGGTCAAAACTTTGACATCCGATATCTCGGCTCTGGAAGGGTCTAGAGCCTCCATTTTTGCGCACTGGTCGAAGTCTCGTGGCCCTCTGTCAGAATCCAGAGTTTCAAGAAGATCGGAGGGGGTCAAAATTTCGGCCAAAAATGACAGTGTTACCCCTTATGTTTTTTTTTTCGGGTCAAAACTTTGACATCCGATATCTCGGCTCTGGAAGGGTCTAGAGCCTCCATTTTTGCGTGCTGGTCGAAGTCTCGTGGCCCTCTGTCAGAATCCAGAGTTTCAAGAAGATCGGAGGGGGTCAAAATTTCGGCCAAAAACGACAGTGTTACCCCTTATGTTTTTTTTTTCGGGTCAAAACTTTGACATCCGATATCTCGGCTCTGGAAGGGTCTAGAGCCTCCATTTTTGCGTGCTGGTCGAAGTCTCGTTGCCCTCTGTCAGAATCCAGAGTTTCAAGAAGATCGGAGGGGGTCAAAATTTCGGCCAAAAACGACAGTGTTACCCCTTATGTTTTTTTTTTTCAGGTCAAAACTTTGACATCCGATATCTCGGCTCTGGAAGGGTCTAGAGCCTCCATTTTTGCGCGCTGGTCGAAGTCTCGTGGCCCTCTGTCAGAATCCAGAGATTCAAGAAGATCGGAGGGGGTCAAAATTTCGGCCAAAAACGACAGTGTTACCCCTTATGTTTTTTTTTCGGGTCAAAACTTTGACATCCGATATCTCGGCTCTGGAAGGGTCTAGAGCCTCCATTTTTGCGCGCTGGTCGAAGTCTCGTGGCCCTCTGTCAGAATCCAGAGTTTCAAGAAGATCGGAGGGGGTCAAAATTTCGGCCAAAAACGACAGTGTTACCCCTTATGTTTTTTTTTCGGGTCAAAACTTTGACATCCGATATCTCGGCTCTGGAAGGGTCTAGAGCCTCCATTTTTGCGCGCTGGTCGAAGTCTCGTGGCCCTCTGTCAGAATCCAGAGTTTCAAGAAGATCGGAGGGGGTCAAAATTTCGGCCAAAAACGACAGTGTTACCCCTTATGTTTTTTTTTCGGGTCAAAACTTTGACATCCGATATCTCGGCTCTGGAAGGGTCTAGAGCCTCCATTTTTGCGTGCTGGTCGAAGTCTCGTGGCCCTCTGTCAGAATCCAGAGTTTCAAGAAGATCGGAGGGGGTCAAAATTTCGGCCAAAAACGACAGTGTTACCCCTTATGTTTTTTTTTTCAGGTCAAAACTTTGACATCCGATATCTCGGCTCTGGAAGGGTCTAGAGCCTCCATTTTTGCGTGCTGGTCGAAGTCTCGTGGCCCTCTGTCAGAATCCAGAGTTTCAAGAAGATCGGAGGGGGTCAAAATTTCGGCCAAAAACGACAGTGTTACCCCTTATGTTTTTTTTCGGGTCAAAACTTTGACATCCGATATCTCGGCTCTGGAAGGGTCTAGAGCCTCCATTTTTGCGTGCTGGTCGAAGTCTCGTGGCCCTCTGTCAGAATCCAGAGTTTCAAGAAGATCGGAGGGGGTCAAAATTTCGGCCAAAAACGACAGTGTTACCCCTTATGTTTTTTTTTTCAGGTCAAAACTTTGACATCCGATATCTCGGCTCTGGAAGGGTCTAGAGCCTCCATTTTTGCGCGCTGGTCGAAGTCTCGTGGCCCTCTGTCAGAATCCAGAGATTGAAGAAGATCGGAGGGGGTCAAAATTTCGGCCAAAAACGACAGTGTTACCCCTTATGTTTTTTTTTTCGGGTCAAAACTTTGACATCCGATATCTCGGCTCTGGAAGGGTCTAGAGCCTACATTTTTGCGCACTGGTCGAAGTCTCGTGGCCCTCTGTCAGAATCCAGAGTTTCAAGAAGATCGGAGGGGGTCAAAATTTCGGCCAAAAACGACAGTGTTACCCCTTATGTTTTTTTTTCGGGTCAAAACTTTGACATCCGATATCTCGGCTCTGGAAGGGTCTAGAGCCTCCATTTTTGCGTGCTGGTCGAAGTGTCGTGGCCCTCTGTCAGAATCCAGAGTTTCAAGAAGATCGGAGGGGGTCAAAATTTCGGCCAAAAACGACAGTGTTACCCCTTATGTTTTTTTTTCGGGTCAAAACTTTGACATCCGATATCTCGGCTCTGGAAGGGTCTAGAGCCTCCATTTTTGCGTGCTGGTCGAAGTCTCGTGGCCCTCTGTCAGAATCCAGAGTTTCAAGAAGATCGGAGGGGGTCAAAATTTCGGCCAAAAACGACAGTGTTACCCCTTAAGTTTTTTTTTCGGGTCAAAACTTTGACATCCGATATCTCGGCTCTGGAAGGGTCTAGAGCCTCCATTTTTGCGCGCTGGTCGAAGTCTCGTGGCCCTCTGTCAGAATCCAGAGTTTCAAGAAGATCGGAGGGGGTCAAAATTTCGGCCAAAAACGACAGTGTTACCCCTTATGTTTTTTTTTCAGGTCAAAACTTTGACATCCGATATCTCGGCTCTGGAAGGGTCTAGAGCCTCCATTTTTGCGCACTGGTCGAAGTCTCGTGGCCCTCTGTCAGAATCCAGAGTTTCAAGAAGATCGGAGGGGGTCAAAATTTCGGCCAAAAATGACAGTGTTACCCCTTATGTTTTTTTTTCGGGTCAAAACTTTGACATCCGATATCTCGGCTCTGGAAGGGTCTAGAGCCTCCATTTTTGCGTGCTGGTCGAAGTCTCGTGGCCCTCTGTCAGAATCCAGAGTTTCAAGAAGATCGGAGGGGGTCAAAATTTCGGCCAAAAACGACAGTGTTACCCCTTATGTTTTTTTTTTCGGGTCAAAACTTTGACATCCGATATCTCGGCTCTGGAAGGGTCTAGAGCCTCCATTTTTGCGTGCTGGTCGAAGTCTCGTTGCCCTCTGTCAGAATCCAGAGTTTCAAGAAGATCGGAGGGGGTCAAAATTTCGGCCAAAAACGACAGTGTTACCCCTTATGTTTTTTTTTTTCAGGTCAAAACTTTGACATCCGATATCTCGGCTCTGGAAGGGTCTAGAGCCTCCATTTTTGCGCGCTGGTCGAAGTCTCGTGGCCCTCTGTCAGAATCCAGAGATTCAAGAAGATCGGAGGGGGTCAAAATTTCGGCCAAAAACGACAGTGTTACCCCTTATGTTTTTTTTTCGGGTCAAAAGTTTGACATCCGATATCTCGGCTCTGGAAGGGTCTAGAGCCTCCATTTTTGCGCGCTGGTCGAAGTCTCGTGGCCCTCTGTCAGAATCCAGAGTTTCAAGAAGATCGGAGGGGGTCAAAATTTCGGCCAAAAACGACAGTGTTACCCCTTATGTTTTTTTTTCGGGTCAAAACTTTGACATCCGATATCTCGGCTCTGGAAGGGTCTAGAGCCTCCATTTTTGCGCGCTGGTCGAAGTCTCGTGGCCCTCTGTCAGAATCCAGAGTTTCAAGAAGATCGGAGGGGGTCAAAATTTCGGCCAAAAACGACAGTGTTACCCCTTATGTTTTTTTTTCGGGTCAAAACTTTGACATCCGATATCTCGGCTCTGGAAGGGTCTAGAGCCTCCATTTTTGCGTGCTGGTCGAAGTCTCGTGGCCCTCTGTCAGAATCCAGAGTTTCAAGAAGATCGGAGGGGGTCAAAATTTCGGCCAAAAACGACAGTGTTACCCCTTATGTTTTTTTTTTCAGGTCAAAACTTTGACATCCGATATCTCGGCTCTGGAAGGGTCTAGAGCCTCCATTTTTGCGTGCTGGTCGAAGTCTCGTGGCCCTCTGTCAGAATCCAGAGTTTCAAGAAGATCGGAGGGGGTCAAAATTTCGGCCAAAAACGACAGTGTTACCCCTTATGTTTTTTTTCGGGTCAAAACTTTGACATCCGATATCTCGGCTCTGGAAGGGTCTAGAGCCTCCATTTTTGCGTGCTGGTCGAAGTCTCGTGGCCCTCTGTCAGAATCCAGAGTTTCAAGAAGATCGGAGGGGGTCAAAATTTCGGCCAAAAACGACAGTGTTACCCCTTATGTTTTTTTTTTCAGGTCAAAACTTTGACATCCGATATCTCGGCTCTGGAAGGGTCTAGAGCCTCCATTTTTGCGCGCTGGTCGAAGTCTCGTGGCCCTCTGTCAGAATCCAGAGATTGAAGAAGATCGGAGGGGGTCAAAATTTCGGCCAAAAACGACAGTGTTACCCCTTATGTTTTTTTTTTCGGGTCAAAACTTTGACATCCGATATCTCGGCTCTGGAAGGGTCTAGAGCCTCCATTTTTGCGCACTGGTCGAAGTCTCGTGGCCCTCTGTCAGAATCCAGAGTTTCAAGAAGATCGGAGGGGGTCAAAATTTCGGCCAAAAACGACAGTGTTACCCCTTATGTTTTTTTTTCGGGTCAAAACTTTGACATCCGATATCTCGGCTCTGGAAGGGTCTAGAGCCTCCATTTTTGCGTGCTGGTCGAAGTGTCGTGGCCCTCTGTCAGAATCCAGAGTTTCAAGAAGATCGGAGGGGGTCAAAATTTCGGCCAAAAACGACAGTGTTACCCCTTATGTTTTTTTTTCGGGTCAAAACTTTGACATCCGATATCTCGGCTCTGGAAGGGTCTAGAGCCTCCATTTTTGCGTGCTGGTCGAAGTCTCGTGGCCCTCTGTCAGAATCCAGAGTTTCAAGAAGATCGGAGGGGGTCAAAATTTCGGCCAAAAACGACAGTGTTACCCCTTATGTTTTTTTTTCGGGTCAAAACTTTGACATCCGATATCTCAGCTCTGGAAGGGTCTAGAGCCTCCATTTTTGCGTGCTGGTCGAAGTCTCGTGGCCCTCTGTCAGAATCCAGAGTTTCAAGAAGATCGGAGGGGGTCAAAATTTCGGCCAAAAACGACAGTGTTACCCCTTATGTTTTTTTTTTCAGGTCAAAACTTTGACATCCGATATCTCGGCTCTGGAAGGGTCTAGAGCCTCCATTTTTGCGCACTGGTCGAAGTCTCGTGGCCCTCTGTCAGAATCCAGAGTTTCAAGAAGATCGGAGGGGGTCAAAATTTCGGCCAAAAATGACAGTGTTACCCCTTATGTTTTTTTTTCGGGTCAAAACTTTGACATCCGATATCTCGGCTCTGGAAGGGTCTAGAGCCTCCATTTTTGCGTGCTGGTCGAAGTCTCGTGGCCCTCTGTCAGAATCCAGAGTTTCAAGAAGATCGGAGGGGGTCAAAATTTCGGCCAAAAACGACAGTGTTACCCCTTATGTTTTTTTTTTCGTGTCAAAACTTTGAAATCCGATATCTCGGCTCTGGAAGGGTCTAGAGCCTCCATTTTTGCGCGCTGGTCGAAGTCTCGTGGCCCTCTGTCAGAATCCAGAGTTTCAAGAAGATCGGAGGGGGTCAAAATTTCGGCCAAAAACGACAGTGTTACCCCTTATGTTTTTTTTTTTCAGGTCAAAACTTTGACATCCGATATCTCGGCTCTGGAAGGGTCTAGAGCCTCCATTTTTGCGCGCTGGTCGAAGTCTCGTGGCCCTCTGTCAGAATCCAGAGTTTCAAGAAGATCGGAGGGGGTCAAAATTTCGGCCAAAAACGACAGTGTTACCCCTTAAGTTTTTTTTTCAGGTCAAAACTTTGACATCCGATATCTCGGCTCTGGAAGGGTCTAGAGCCTCCATTTTTGCGCGCTGGTCGAAGTCTCGTGGCCCTCTGTCAGAATCCAGAGTTTCAAGAAGATCGGAGGGGGTCAAAATTTCGGCCAAAAACGACAGTGTTACCCCTTATGTTTTTTTTTTCAGGTCAAAACTTTGACATCCGATATCTCGGCTCTGGAAGGGTCTAGAGCCTCCATTTTTGCGCGCTGGTCGAAGTCTCGTGGCCCTCTGTCAGAATCCAGAGTTTCAAGAAGATCAGAGGGGGTCAAAATTTCGGCCAAAAACGACAGTGTTACCCTTTATGTTTTTTTTTCGGGTCAAAACTTTGACATCCGATATCTCGGCTCTGGAAGGGTCTAGAGCCTCCATTTTTGCGCGCTGGTCGAAGTCTCGTGGCCCTCTGTCAGAATCCAGAGTTTCAAGAAGATCGGAGGGGGTCAAAATTTCGGCCAAAAAAAAAAATGACAGTGTTACCCCTTATGTTTTTTTTTCAGGTCCAAATTTTGACCTTCGATATCTCGGCTCTGGAAGGGTCTAGAGCCTCCATTTTTGCGCGCTGGTCGAAGTCTCGTGGCCCTCTGTCAGAATCCAGAGTTTCAAGAAGATCGGAGGGGGTCAAAATTTCGGCCAAAAACGACAGTGTTACCCCTTATGTTTTTTTTCAGGTCAAAACTTTGACATCCGATATCTCGGCTCTGGAAGGGTCTAGAGCCTCCATTCTTGCGTGCTGGTCAAAGTGTTGTGGCCCTCTGTCAGAATCCAGAGTTTCAAGAAGATCGGAGGGGGTCAAAATTTTGGCCAAAAACGACAGTGTTACCCCTTATGTTTTTTTTTCGGGTCAAAACTTTGACATCCGATATCTCGGCTCTGGAAGGGTCTAGAGCCTCCATTTTTGCGTGCTGGTCGAAGTCTCGTGGCCCTCTGTCAGAATCCAGAGTTTCAAGAAGATCGGAGGGGGTCAAAATTTCGGCCAAAAACGACAGTGTTACCCTTTTTGTTTTTTTTTTTCGGGTCAAAACTTTGACATCCGATATCTCGGCTCTGGAAGGGTCTAGAGCCTCCATTTTTGCGCGCTGGTCGAAGTCTCGTGGCCCTCTGTCAGAATCCAGAGATTCAAGAAGATCGGAGGGGGTCAAAATTTCAGCCAAAAACGACAGTGTTACCCTTTTTGTTTTTTTTTTTCGGGTCAAAACTTTGACATCCGATATCTCGGCTCTGGAAGGGTCTAGAGCCTCCATTTTTACGCGCTGGTCGAAGTCTCGTGGCCCTCTGTCAGAATCCAGAGTTTCAAGAAGATCGGAGGGGGTCAAAATTTCGGCCAAAAACGACAGTGTTACCCCTTATGTTTTTTTTTTCAGGTCAAAACTTTGACATCCGATATCTCGGCTCTGGAAGGGTCTAAAGCCTCCATTTTTGCGCGCTGGTCGAAGTCTCGTGGCCCTCTGTCAGAATCCAGAGTTTCAAGAAGATCGGAGGGGGTCAAAATTTCGGCCAAAAACGACAGTGTTACCCCTTATGTTTTTTTTTTTCGTGTCAAAACTTTGACATCCGATATCTCGGCTCTGGAAGGGTCTAGAGCCTCCATTTTTGCGCGCTGGTCGAAGTCTCGTGGCCCTCTGTCAGAATCCAGAGTTTCAAGAAGATCGGAGGGGGTCAAAATTTCGGCCAAAAACGACAGTGTTACCCCTTATGTTTTTTTTTTTTTCAGGTCAAAACTTTGACATCCGATATCTCGGCTCTGGAAGGGTCTAGAGCCTCCATTTTTGCGCGCTGGTCGAAGTCTCGTGGCCCTCTGTCAGAATCCAGAGTTTCAAGAAGATCGGAGGGGGTCAAAATTTCGGCCAAAAACGACAGTGTTACCCCTTATGTTTTTTTTTCAGGTCAAAACTTTGACATCCGATATCTCGGCTCTGGAAGGGTCTAGAGCCTCCATTTTTGCGCGCTGGTCGAAGTCTCGTGGCCCTCTGTCAGAATCCAGAGTTTCAAGAAGATCGGAGGGGGTCAAAATTTCGGCCAAAAACGACAGTGTTACCCCTTATGTTTTTTTTTTCAGGTCAAAACTTTGACATCCGATATCTCGGCTCTGGAAGGGTCTAGAGCCTCCATTTTTGCGCGCTGGTCGAAGTCTCGTGGCCCTCTGTCAGAATCCAGAGTTTCAAGAAGATCGGAGGGGGTCAAAATTTCGGCCAAAAACGACAGTGTTACCCCTTATGTTTTTTTTTCGGGTCAAAACTTTGACATCCGATATCTCGGCTCTGGAAGGGTCTAGAGCCTCCATTTTTGCGCGCTGGTCGAAGTCTCGTGGCCCTCTGTCAGAATCCAGAGTTTCAAGAAGATCGGAGGGGGTCAAAATTTCGGCCAAAAACGACAGTGTTACCCTCTATGTTTTTTTTTCGGGTCAAAACTTTGACATCCGATATCTCGGCTCTGGAAGGGTCTAGAGCCTCCATTTTTGCGTGCTGGTCAAAGTGTCGTGGCCCTCTGTCAGAATCCAGAGTTTCAAGAAGATCGGAGGGGGTCAAAATTTCGGCCAAAAACGACAGTGTTACCCCTTATGTTTTTTTTTCGGGTCAAAACTTTGACATCCGATATCTCGGCTCTGGAAGGGTCTAGAGCCTCCATTTTTGCGTGCTGGTCGAAGTCTCGTGGCCCTCTGTCAGAATCCAGAGTTTCAAGAAGATCGGAGGGGGTCAAAATTTCGGCCAAAAACGACAGTGTTACCCCTTATGTTTTTTTTTTTCAGTTCAAAACTTTGACATCCGATATCTCGGCTCTGGAAGGGTCTAGAGCCTCCATTTTTGCGCGCTGGTCGAAGTCTCGTGGCCCTCTGTCAGAATCCAGAGATTCAAGAAGATCGGAGGGGGTCAAAATTTCGGCCAAAAACGACAGTGTTACCCCTTATGTTTTTTTTTCAGGTCAAAACTTTGACATCCGATATCTCGGCTCTGGAAGGGTCTAGAGCCTCCATTTTTGCGCGCTGGTCGAAGTCTCGTGGCCCTCTGTCAGAATCCAGAGATTCAAGAAGATCGGAGGGGGTCAAAATTTCGGCCAAAAACGACAGTGTTACCCCTTTTGTTTTTTTTTCGGGTCAAAACTTTGACATCCGATATCTCGGCTCTGGAAGGGTCTAGAGCCTCCATTTTTGCGCGCTGGTCGAAGTCTCGTGGCCCTCTGTCAGAATCCAGAGTTTCAAGAAGATCGGAGGGGGTCAAAATTTCGGCCAAAAAAGACAGTGTTACCCCTTATGTTTTTTTTTTCAGGTCAAAACTTTGACATCCGATATCTCGGCTCTGGAAGGGTCTAGAGCCTCCATTTTTGCGCGCTGGTCGAAGTCTCGTGGCCCTCTGTCAGAATCCAGAGTTTCAAGAAGATCGGAGGGGGTCAAAATTTCGGCCAAAAACGACAGTGTTACCCCTTATGTTTTTTTTTTCAGGTCAAAACTTTGACATCCGATATCTCGGCTCTGGAAGGGTCTAGAGCCTCCATTTTTGCGCGCTGGTCGAAGTCTCGTGGCCCTCTGTCAGAATCCAGAGTTTCAAGAAGATCGGAGGGGGTCAAAATTTCGGCCAAAAACGACAGTGTTACCCCTTATGTTTTTTTTCAGGTCAAAACTTTGACATCCGATATCTCGGCTCTGGAAGGGTCTAGAGCCTCCATTTTTGCGCGCTGGTCGAAGTCTCGTGGCCCTCTGTCAGAATCCAGAGTTTCAAGAAGATCGGAGGGGGTCAAAATTTCGGCCAAAAATGACAGTGTTACCCCTTATGTTTTTTTTCAGGTCAAAACTTTGACATCCGATATCTCGGCTCTGGAAGGGTCTAGAGCCTCCATTTTTGCGCGCTGGTCGAAGTCTCGTGGCCCTCTGTCAGAATCCAGAGTTTCAAGAAGATCGGAGGGGGTCAAAATTTCGGCCAAAAACGACAGTGTTACCCCTTATGTTTTTTTTCAGGTCAAAACTTTGACATCCGATATCTCGGCTCTGGAAGGGTCTAGAGCCTCCATTTTTGCGCGCTGGTCGAAGTCTCGTGGCCCTCTGTCAGAATCCAGAGTTTCAAGAAGATCGGAGGGGGTCAAAATTTCGGCCAAAAACGACAGTGTTACCCCTTATGTTTTTTTTTCAGGTCAAAACTTTGACATCCGATATCTCGGCTCTGGAAGGGTCTAGAGCCTCCATTTTTGCGCGCTGGTCGAAGTCTCGTGGCCCTCTGTCAGAATCCAGAGTTTCAAGAAGATCGGAGGGGGTCAAAATTTCGGCCAAAAACGACAGTGTTACCCCTTATGTTTTTTTTTCAGGTCAAAACTTTGACATCCGATATCTCGGCTCTGGAAGGGTCTAGAGCCTCCATTTTTGCGCGCTGGTCGAAGTCTCGTAGCCCTCTGTCAGAATCCAGAGTTTCAAGAAGATCGGAGGGGGTCAAAATTTCGGCCAAAAACGACAGTGTTACCCCTTATGTTTTTTTTTCGGGTCAAAACTTTGACATCCGATATCTCTGCTCTGGAAGGGTCTAGAGCCTCCATTTTTGCGCGCTGGTCGAAGTCTCGTGGCCCTCTGTCAGAATCCAGAGTTTCAAGAAGATCGGAGGGGGTCAAAATTTCGGCCAAAAACGACAGTGTTACCCCTTATGTTTTTTTTTCAGGTCAAAACTTTGACATCCGATATCTCGGCTCTGGAAGGGTCTAGAGCCTCCATTTTTGCGCGCTGGTCGAAGTCTCGTGGCCCTCTGTCAGAATCCAGAGTTTCAAGAAGATCGGAGGGGGTCAAAATTTCGGCCAAAAACGACAGTGTTACCCCTTATGTTTTTTTTTCAGGTCAAAACTTTGACATCCGATATCTCGGCTCTGGAAGGGTCTAGAGCCTCCATTTTTGCGCGCTGGTCGAAGTCTCGTGGCCCTCTGTCAGAATCCAGAGTTTCAAGAAGATCGGAGGGGGTCAAAATTTCTGCCAAAAACGACAGTGTTACCCCTTATGTTTTTTTTTCAGGTCAAAACTTTGACATCCGATATCTCGGCTCTGGAAGGGTCTAGAGCCTCCATTTTTGCGCGCTGGTCGAAGTCTCGTGGCCCTCTGTCAGAATCCAGAGTTTCAAGAAGATCGGAGGGGGTCAAAATTTCGGCCAAAAACGACAGTGTTACCCCTTAAGTTTTTTTTCGGGTCAAAACTTTGACATCCGATATCTCGGCTCTGGAAGGGTCTAGAGCCTCCATTTTTGCGCGCTGGTCGAAGTCTCGTGGCCCTCTGTCAGAATCCAGAGTTTCAAGAAGATCGGAGGGGGTCAAAATTTCGGCCAAAAACGACAGTGTTACCCCTTATGTTTTTTTTTCGGGTCAAAACTTTGACATCCGATATCTCGGCTCTGGAAGGGTCTAGAGCCTCCATTTTTGCGCGCTGGTCGAAGTCTCGTGGCCCTCTGTCAGAATCCAGAGTTTCAAGAAGATCGGAGGGGGTCAAAATTTCGGCCAAAAACGACAGTGTTACCCCTTATGTTTTTTTTTTCAGGTCAAAACTTTGACATCCGATATCTCGGCTCTGGAAGGGTCTAGAGCCTCCATTTTTGCGCGCTGGTCGAAGTCTCGTGGCCCTCTGTCAGAATCCAGAGTTTAAAGAAGATCGGAGGGGGTCAAAATTTCGGCCAAAAACGACAGTGTTACCCCTTATGTTTTTTTTTCAGGTCAAAACTTTGACATCCGATATCTCGGCTCTGGAAGGGTCTAGAGCCTCCATTTTTGCGCGCTGGTCGAAGTCTCGTGGCCCTCTGTCAGAATCCAGAGTTTCAAGAAGATCGGAGGGGGTCAAAATTTCGGCCAAAAACGACAGTGTTACCCCTTATGTTTTTTTTTTCAGGTCAAAACTTTGACATCCGATATCTCGGCTCTGGAAGGGTCTAGAGCCTCCATTTTTGCGCGCTGGTCGAAGTCTCGTGGCCCTCTGTCAGAATCCAGAGTTTCAAGAAGATCGGAGGGGTTCAAAATTTCGGCCAAAAACGACAGTGTTACCCCTTATGTTTTTTTTTCAGGTCAAAACTTTGACATCCGATATCTCGGCTCTGGAAGGGTCTAGAGCCTCCATTTTTGCGCGCTGGTCGAAGTCTCGTGGCCCTCTGTCAGAATCCAGAGTTTCAAGAAGATCGGAGGGGGTCAAAATTTCGGCCCAAAACGACAGTGTTACCCCTTATGTTTTTTTTTTCAGGTCAAAACTTTGACATCCGATATCTCGGCTCTGGAAGGGTCTAGAGCCTCCATTTTTGCGCGCTGGTCGAAGTCTCGTGGCCCTCTGTCAGAATCCAGAGTTTCAAGAAGATCGGAGGGGGTCAAAATTTCGGCCAAAAACGACAGTGTTACCCCTTATGTTTTTTTTCAGGTCAAAACTTTGACATCCGATATCTCGGCTCTGGAAGGGTCTAGAGCCTCCATTTTTGCGCGCTGGTCGAGGTCTCGTGGCCCTCTGTCAGAATCCAGAGTTTCAAGAAGATCGGAGGGGGTCAAAATTTTGGCCAAAAAAAAATGTCAGTGTTACCCCTTATGTTTTTTTTCAGGTCCAAATTTTCTAACTTCGATATCTCGGCTCTGGAAGGGTCTAGAGCCTCCATTTTTGCGCGCTGGTCGAAGTCTCGTGGCCCTCTGTCAGAATCCAGAGTTTCAAGAAGATCTGAGGGGGTCAAAATTTTGGCCAAAAAAAATGTCAGTGTTACCCCTTATGTTTTTTTTTCAGGTCCAAATTTTGACCTTCGATATCTCGGCTCTGGAAGGGTCTAGAGCCTCCATTTTTGCGCGCTGGTCGAAGTCTCGTGGCCCTCTGTCAGAGTCCAGAGTTTCAAGAAGATCGGAGGGGGTCAAAATTTCGGCCAAAAAAAAAATGACAGTGTTACCCCTTATGTTTTTTTTTTCAGGTCCAAATTTTGACCTTCGATATCTCGGCTCTGGAAGGGTCTAGAGCCTCCATTTTTGTGCGCTGGTCGAAGTCTCGTGGCCCTCTGTCAGAATCCAGAGTTTCAAGAAGATCGGAGGGGGTCAAAATTTCGGCCAAAAAAAAATGACAGTGTTACCCCTTATGTTTTTTTTTCAGGTCCAAATGTTGACCTTCGATATCTCGGCTCTGGAAGGGTCTAGAGCCTCCATTTTTGCGCGCTGGTCGAAGTCTCGTGGCCCTCTGTCAGAATCCAGAGTTTCAAGAAGATCGGAGGGGGTCAAAATTTCGGCCAAAAACGACAGTGTTACCCCTTATGTTTTTTTTTCGGGTCAAAATTTTGACATCCGATATCTCGGCTCTGGAAGGGTCTAGAGCCTCCATTTTTGCGTGCTGGTCGAAGTCTCGTGGCCCTCTGTCAGAATCCAGAGTTTCAAGAAGATCGGAGGGGGTCAAAATTTCGGCCAAAAACGACAGTGTTACCCCTTATGTTTTTTTTTTCAGGTCAAAACTTTGACATCCGATATCTCGGCTCTGGAAGGGTCTAGAGCCTCCATTTTTGCGCACTGGTCGAAGTCTCGTGGCCCTCTGTCAGAATCCAGAGTTTCAAGAAGATCGGAGGGGGTCAAAATTTCGGCCAAAAATGACAGTGTTACCCCTTATGTTTTTTTTTCGGGTCAAAACTTTGACATCCGATATCTCGGCTCTGGAAGGGTCTAGAGCCTCCATTTTTGCGTGCTGGTCGAAGTCTCGTGGCCCTCTGTCAGAATCCAGAGTTTCAAGAAGATCGGAGGGGGTCAAAATTTCGGCCAAAAACGACAGTGTTACCCCTTATGTTTTTTTTTTCGGGTCAAAACTTTGACATCCGATATCTCGGCTCTGGAAGGGTCTAGAGCCTCCATTTTTGCGTGCTGGTCGAAGTCTCGTTGCCCTCTGTCAGAATCCAGAGTTTCAAGAAGATCGGAGGGGGTCAAAATTTCGGCCAAAAACGACAGTGTTACCCCTTATGTTTTTTTTTTTCAGGTCAAAACTTTGACATCCGATATCTCGGCTCTGGAAGGGTCTAGAGCCTCCATTTTTGCGCGCTGGTCGAAGTCTCGTGGCCCTCTGTCAGAATCCAGAGATTCAAGAAGATCGGAGGGGGTCAAAATTTCGGCCAAAAACGACAGTGTTACCCCTTATGTTTTTTTTTCGGGTCAAAACTTTGACATCCGATATCTCGGCTCTGGAAGGGTCTAGAGCCTCCATTTTTGCGCGCTGGTCGAAGTCTCGTGGCCCTCTGTCAGAATCCAGAGTTTCAAGAAGATCGGAGGGGGTCAAAATTTCGGCCAAAAACGACAGTGTTACCCCTTATGTTTTTTTTTCGGGTCAAAACTTTGACATCCGATATCTCGGCTCTGGAAGGGTCTAGAGCCTCCATTTTTGCGCGCTGGTCGAAGTCTCGTGGCCCTCTGTCAGAATCCAGAGTTTCAAGAAGATCGGAGGGGGTCAAAATTTCGGCCAAAAACGACAGTGTTACCCCTTATGTTTTTTTTTCGGGTCAAAACTTTGACATCCGATATCTCGGCTCTGGAAGGGTCTAGAGCCTCCATTTTTGCGTGCTGGTCGAAGTCTCGTGGCCCTCTGTCAGAATCCAGAGTTTCAAGAAGATCGGAGGGGGTCAAAATTTCGGCCAAAAACGACAGTGTTACCCCTTATGTTTTTTTTTTCAGGTCAAAACTTTGACATCCGATATCTCGGCTCTGGAAGGGTCTAGAGCCTCCATTTTTGCGTGCTGGTCGAAGTCTCGTGGCCCTCTGTCAGAATCCAGAGTTTCAAGAAGATCGGAGGGGGTCAAAATTTCGGCCAAAAACGACAGTGTTACCCCTTATGTTTTTTTTCGGGTCAAAACTTTGACATCCGATATCTCGGCTCTGGAAGGGTCTAGAGCCTCCATTTTTGCGTGCTGGTCGAAGTCTCGTGGCCCTCTGTCAGAATCCAGAGTTTCAAGAAGATCGGAGGGGGTCAAAATTTCGGCCAAAAACGACAGTGTTACCCCTTATGTTTTTTTTTTCAGGTCAAAACTTTGACATCCGATATCTCGGCTCTGGAAGGGTCTAGAGCCTCCATTTTTGCGCGCTGGTCGAAGTCTCGTGGCCCTCTGTCAGAATCCAGAGATTGAAGAAGATCGGAGGGGGTCAAAATTTCGGCCAAAAACGACAGTGTTACCCCTTATGTTTTTTTTTTTCGGGTCAAAACTTTGACATCCGATATCTCGGCTCTGGAAGGGTCTAGAGCCTCCATTTTTGCGCACTGGTCGAAGTCTCGTGGCCCTCTGTCAGAATCCAGAGTTTCAAGAAGATCGGAGGGGGTCAAAATTTCGGCCAAAAACGACAGTGTTACCCCTTATGTTTTTTTTTCGGGTCAAAACTTTGACATCCGATATCTCGGCTCTGGAAGGGTCTAGAGCCTCCATTTTTGCGTGCTGGTCGAAGTGTCGTGGCCCTCTGTCAGAATCCAGAGTTTCAAGAAGATCGGAGGGGGTCAAAATTTCGGCCAAAAACGACAGTGTTACCCCTTATGTTTTTTTTTCGGGTCAAAACTTTGACATCCGATATCTCGGCTCTGGAAGGGTCTAGAGCCTCCATTTTTGCGTGCTGGTCGAAGTCTCGTGGCCCTCTGTCAGAATCCAGAGTTTCAAGAAGATCGGAGGGGGTCAAAATTTCGGCCAAAAACGACAGTGTTACCCCTTAAGTTTTTTTTTCGGGTCAAAACTTTGACATCCGATATCTCGGCTCTGGAAGGGTCTAGAGCCTCCATTTTTGCGCGCTGGTCGAAGTCTCGTGGCCCTCTGTCAGAATCCAGAGTTTCAAGAAGATCGGAGGGGGTCAAAATTTCGGCCAAAAACGACAGTGTTACCCCTTATGTTTTTTTTTCAGGTCAAAACTTTGACATCCGATATCTCGGCTCTGGAAGGGTCTAGAGCCTCCATTTTTGCGCACTGGTCGAAGTCTCGTGGCCCTCTGTCAGAATCCAGAGTTTCAAGAAGATCGGAGGGGGTCAAAATTTCGGCCAAAAATGACAGTGTTACCCCTTATGTTTTTTTTTCGGGTCAAAACTTTGACATCCGATATCTCGGCTCTGGAAGGGTCTAGAGCCTCCATTTTTGCGTGCTGGTCGAAGTCTCGTGGCCCTCTGTCAGAATCCAGAGTTTCAAGAAGATCGGAGGGGGTCAAAATTTCGGCCAAAAACGACAGTGTTACCCCTTATGTTTTTTTTTTCGGGTCAAAACTTTGACATCCGATATCTCGGCTCTGGAAGGGTCTAGAGCCTCCATTTTTGCGTGCTGGTCGAAGTCTCGTTGCCCTCTGTCAGAATCCAGAGTTTCAAGAAGATCGGAGGGGGTCAAAATTTCGGCCAAAAACGACAGTGTTACCCCTTATGTTTTTTTTTTTCAGGTCAAAACTTTGACATCCGATATCTCGGCTCTGGAAGGGTCTAGAGCCTCCATTTTTGCGCGCTGGTCGAAGTCTCGTGGCCCTCTGTCAGAATCCAGAGATTCAAGAAGATCGGAGGGGGTCAAAATTTCGGCCAAAAACGACAGTGTTACCCCTTATGTTTTTTTTTCGGGTCAAAAGTTTGACATCCGATATCTCGGCTCTGGAAGGGTCTAGAGCCTCCATTTTTGCGCGCTGGTCGAAGTCTCGTGGCCCTCTGTCAGAATCCAGAGTTTCAAGAAGATCGGAGGGGGTCAAAATTTCGGCCAAAAACGACAGTGTTACCCCTTATGTTTTTTTTTCGGGTCAAAACTTTGACATCCGATATCTCGGCTCTGGAAGGGTCTAGAGCCTCCATTTTTGCGCGCTGGTCGAAGTCTCGTGGCCCTCTGTCAGAATCCAGAGTTTCAAGAAGATCGGAGGGGGTCAAAATTTCGGCCAAAAACGACAGTGTTACCCCTTATGTTTTTTTTTCGGGTCAAAACTTTGACATCCGATATCTCGGCTCTGGAAGGGTCTAGAGCCTCCATTTTTGCGTGCTGGTCGAAGTCTCGTGGCCCTCTGTCAGAATCCAGAGTTTCAAGAAGATCGGAGGGGGTCAAAATTTCGGCCAAAAACGACAGTGTTACCCCTTATGTTTTTTTTTTCAGGTCAAAACTTTGACATCCGATATCTCGGCTCTGGAAGGGTCTAGAGCCTCCATTTTTGCGTGCTGGTCGAAGTCTCGTGGCCCTCTGTCAGAATCCAGAGTTTCAAGAAGATCGGAGGGGGTCAAAATTTCGGCCAAAAACGACAGTGTTACCCCTTATGTTTTTTTTCGGGTCAAAACTTTGACATCCGATATCTCGGCTCTGGAAGGGTCTAGAGCCTCCATTTTTGCGTGCTGGTCGAAGTCTCGTGGCCCTCTGTCAGAATCCAGAGTTTCAAGAAGATCGGAGGGGGTCAAAATTTCGGCCAAAAACGACAGTGTTACCCCTTATGTTTTTTTTTTCGGGTCAAAACTTTGACATCCGATATCTCGGCTCTGGAAGGGTCTAGAGCCTCCATTTTTGCGCACTGGTCGAAGTCTCGTGGCCCTCTGTCAGAATCCAGAGTTTCAAGAAGATCGGAGGGGGTCAAAATTTCGGCCAAAAACGACAGTGTTACCCCTTATGTTTTTTTTTCGGGTCAAAACTTTGACATCCGATATCTCGGCTCTGGAAGGGTCTAGAGCCTCCATTTTTGCGTGCTGGTCGAAGTGTCGTGGCCCTCTGTCAGAATCCAGAGTTTCAAGAAGATCGGAGGGGGTCAAAATTTCGGCCAAAAACGACAGTGTTACCCCTTATGTTTTTTTTTCGGGTCAAAACTTTGACATCCGATATCTCGGCTCTGGAAGGGTCTAGAGCCTCCATTTTTGCGTGCTGGTCGAAGTCTCGTGGCCCTCTGTCAGAATCCAGAGTTTCAAGAAGATCGGAGGGGGTCAAAATTTCGGCCAAAAACGACAGTGTTACCCCTTAAGTTTTTTTTTCGGGTCAAAACTTTGACATCCGATATCTCGGCTCTGGAAGGGTCTAGAGCCTCCATTTTTGCGCGCTGGTCGAAGTCTCGTGGCCCTCTGTCAGAATCCAGAGTTTCAAGAAGATCGGAGGGGGTCAAAATTTCGGCCAAAAACGACAGTGTTACCCCTTATGTTTTTTTTTCAGGTCAAAACTTTGACATCCGATATCTCGGCTCTGGAAGGGTCTAGAGCCTCCATTTTTGCGCGCTGGTCGAAGTCTCGTGGCCCTCTGTCAGAATCCAGAGTTTAAAGAAGATCGGAGGGGGTCAAAATTTCGGCCAAAAACGACAGTGTTACCCCTTATGTTTTTTTTTTTCAGGTCAAAACTTTGACATCCGATATCTCGGCTCTGGAAGGGTCTAGAGCCTCCATTTTTGTGCGCTGGTCGAAGTCTCGTGGCCCTCTGTCAGAATCCAGAGTTTCAAGAAGATCGGAGGGGGTCAAAATTTCGGCCAAAAACGACAGTGTTACCCCTTATGTTTTTTTTTCGGGTCAAAACTTTGACATCCGATATCTCGGCTCTGGAAGGGTCTAGAGCCTCCATTTTTGCGCGCTGGTCGAAGTCTCGTGGCCCTCTGTCAGAATCCAGAGTTTCAAGAAGATCGGAGGGGGTCAAAATTTCGGCCAAAAAAAAAAAATGACAGTGTTACCCCTTATGTTTTTTTTTCAGGTCCAAATTTTGACCTTCGATATCTCGGCTCTGGAAGGGTCTAGAGCCTCCATTTTTGCGCGCTGGTCGAAGTCTCGTGGCCCTCTGTCAGAATCCAGAGTTTCAAGAAGATCGGAGGGGGTCAAAATTTCGGCCAAAAACGACAGTGTTACCCTCTATGTTTTTTTTTTCGGGTCAAAACTTTGACATCCGATATCTCGGCTCTGGAAGGGTCTAGAGCCTCCATTTTTGCGTGCTGGTCAAAGTGTCGTGGCCCTCTGTCAGAATCCAGAGTTTCAAGAAGATCGGAGGGGGTCAAAATTTCGGCCAAAAACGACAGTGTTACCCCTTATGTTTTTTTTTCGGGTCAAAACTTTGACATCCGATATCTCGGCTCTGGAAGGGTCTAGAGCCTCCATTTTTGCGTGCTGGTCGAAGTCTCGTGGCCCTCTGTCAGAATCCAGAGTTTCAAGAAGATTGGAGGGGGTCAAAATTTCGGCCAAAAACGACAGTGTTACCCCTTATGTTTTTTTTTTTCAGGTCAAAACTTTGACATCCGATATCTCGGCTCTGGAAGGGTCTAGAGCCTCCATTTTTGCGCGCTGGTCGAAGTCTCGTGGCCCTCTGTCAGAATCCAGAGATTCAAGAAGATCGGAGGGGGTCAAAATTTCGGCCAAAAACGACAGTGTTACCCCTTATGTTTTTTTTTCAGGTCAAAACTTTGACATCCGATATCTCGGCTCTGGAAGGGTCTAGAGCCTCCATTTTTGCGCGCTGGTCAAAGTCTCGTGGCCCTCTGTCAGAATCCAGAGATTCAAGAAGATCGGAGGGGGTCAAAATTTCGGCCAAAAACGACAGTGTTACCCCTTTTGTTTTTTTTTCGGGTCAAAACTTTGACATCCGATATCTCGGCTCTGGAAGGGTCTAGAGCCTCCATTTTTGCGCGCTGGTCGAAGTCTCGTGGCCCTCTGTCAGAATCCAGAGTTTCAAGAAGATCGGAGGGGGTCAAAATTTCGGCCAAAAACGACAGTGTTACCCCTTATGTTTTTTTTTTCAGGTCAAAACTTTGACATCCGATATCTCGGCTCTGGAAGGGTCTAGAGCCTCCATTTTTGCGCGCTGGTCGAAGTCTCGTGGCCCTCTGTCAGAATCCAGAGTTTCAAGAAGATCGGAGGGGGTCAAAATTTCGGCCAAAAACGACAGTGTTACCCCTTATGTTTTTTTTTCAGGTCAAAACTTTGACATCCGATATCTCGGCTCTGGAAGGGTCTAGAGCCTCCATTTTTGCGCGCTGGTCGAAGTCTCGTGGCCCTCTGTCAGAATCCAGAGTTTCAAGAAGATCGGAGGGGGTCAAAATTTCGGCCAAAAACGACAGTGTTACCCCTTATGTTTTTTTTTCAGGTCAAAACTTTGACATCCGATATCTCGGCTCTGGAAGGGTCTAGAGCCTCCATTTTTGCGCGCTGGTCGAAGTCTCGTGGCCCTCTGTCAGAATCCAGAGTTTCAAGAAGATCGGAGGGGGTCAAAATTTCGGCCAAAAACGACAGTGTTACCCCTTATGTTTTTTTTTTTTCAGGTCAAAACTTTGACATCCGATATCTCGGCTCTGGAAGGGTCTAAAGCCTCCATTTTTGCGCGCTGGTCGAAGTCTCGTGGCCCTCTGTCAGAATCCAGAGTTTCAAGAAGATCGGAGGGGGTCAAAATTTCGGCCAAAAACGACAGTGTTACCCCTTATGTTTTTTTTTTCAGGTCAAAACTTTGACATCCGATATCTCGGCTCTGGAAGGGTCTAGAGCCTCCATTTTTGCGCGCTGGTCGAAGTCTCGTGGCCCTCTGTCAGAATCCAGAGTTTCAAGAAGATCGGAGGGGGTCAAAGTTTCGGCCAAAAACGACAGTGTTACCCCTTATGTTTTTTTTTCAGGTCAAAACTTTGACATCCGATATCTCGGCTCTGGAAGGGTCTAGAGCCTCCATTTTTGCGCGCTGGTCGAAGTCTCGTAGCCCTCTGTCAGAATCCAGAGTTTCAAGAAGATCGGAGGGGGTCAAAATTTCGGCCAAAAACGACAGTGTTACCCCTTATGTTTTTTTTTTTCGGGTCAAAACTTTGACATCCGATATCTCTGCTCTGGAAGGGTCTAGAGCCTCCATTTTTGCGCGCTGGTCGAAGTCTCGTGGCCCTCTGTCAGAATCCAGAGTTTCAAGAAGATCGGAGGGGGTCAAAATTTCGGCCAAAAACGACAGTGTTACCCCTTATGTTTTTTTTTCAGGTCAAAACTTTGACATCCGATATCTCGGCTCTGGAAGGATCTAGAGCCTCCATTTTTGCGCGCTGGTCGAAGTCTCGTGGCCCTCTGTCAGAATCCAGAGTTTCAAGAAGATCGGAGGGGGTCAAAATTTCGGCCAAAAACGACAGTGTTACCCCTTATGTTTTTTTTTCAGGTCAAAACTTTGACATCCGATATCTCGGCTCTGGAAGGGTCTAGAGCCTCCATTTTTGCGCGCTGGTCGAAGTCTCGTGGCCCTCTGTCAGAATCCAGAGTTTCAAGAAGATCGGAGGGGGTCAAAATTTCGGCCAAAAACGACAGTGTTACCCCTTAAGTTTTTTTTTCGGGTCAAAACTTTGACATCCGATATCTCGGCTCTGGAAGGGTCTAGAGCCTCCATTTTTGCGCGCTGGTCGAAGTCTCGTGGCCCTCTGTCAGAATCCAGAGTTTCAAGAAGATCGGAGGGGGTCAAAATTTCGGCCAAAAACGACAGTGTTACCCCTTATGTTTTTTTTTTCGGGTCAAAACTTTGACATCCGATATCTCGGCTCTGGAAGGGTCTAGAGCCTCCATTTTTGCGCGCTGGTCGAAGTCTCGTGGCCCTCTGTCAGAATCCAGAGTTTAAAGAAGATCGGAGGGGGTCAAAATTTCGGCCAAAAACGACAGTGTTACCCCTTATGTTTTTTTTTCAGGTCAAAACTTTGACATCCGATATCTCGGCTCTGGAAGGGTCTAGAGCCTCCATTTTTGCGCGCTGGTCGAAGTCTCGTGGCCCTCTGTCAGAATCCAGAGTTTCAAGAAGATCGGAGGGGGTCAAAATTTCGGCCAAAAACGACAGTGTTACCCCTTATGTTTTTTTTTTTTTCAGGTCAAAACTTTGACATCCGATATCTCGGCTCTGGAAGGGTCTAGAGCCTCCATTTTTGCGCGCTGGTCGAAGTCTCGTGGCCCTCTGTCAGAATCCAGAGTTTCAAGAAGATCGGAGGGGGTCAAAATTTCGGCCAAAAACGACAGTGTTACCCCTTATGTTTTTTTTTCGGGTCAAAACTTTGACATCCGATATCTCGGCTCTGGAAGGGTCTAGAGCCTCCATTTTTGCGCGCTGGTCGAAGTCTCGTGGCCCTCTGTCAGAATCCAGAGTTTCAAGAAGATCGGAGTGGGTCAAAATTTCGGCCAAAAACGACAGTGTTACCCCTTATGTTTTTTTTTCAGGTCAAAACTTTGACATCCGATATCTCGGCTCTGGAAGGGTCTAGAGCCTCCATTTTTGCGCGCTGGTCGAAGTCTCGTGGCCCTCTGTCAGAATCCAGAGTTTCAAGAAGATCGGAGGGGGTCAAAATTTCGGCCAAAAACGACAGTGTTACCCCTTATGTTTTTTTTTTTTCAGGTCAAAACTTTGACATCCGATATCTCGGCTCTGGAAGGGTCTAGAGCCTCCATTTTTGCGCGCTGGTCGAAGTCTCGTGGCCCTCTGTCAGAATCCAGAGTTTCAAGAAGATCGGAGGGGGTCAAAATTTCGGCCAAAAACGACAGTGTTACCCCTTATGTTTTTTTTTCAGGTCAAAACTTTGACATCCGATATCTCGGCTCTGGAAGGGTCTAGAGCCTCCATTTTTGCGCGCTGGTCGAAGTCTCGTGGCCCTCTGTCAGAATCCAGAGTTTCAAGAAGATCGGAGGGGGTCAAAATTTCGGCCAAAAACGACAGTGTTACCCCTTATGTTTTTTTTTTCAGGTCAAAACTTTGACATCCGATATCTCGGCTCTGGAAGGGTCTAGAGCCTCCATTTTTGCGCGCTGGTCGAAGTCTCGTGGCCCTCTGTCAGAATCCAGAGTTTCAAGAAGATCGGAGGGGGTCAAAATTTCGGCCAAAAACGACAGTGTTACCCCTTATGTTTTTTTTTTCAGGTCAAAACTTTGACATCTGATATCTCGGCTCTGGAAGGGTCTAGAGCCTCCATTTTTGCGCGCTGGTCGAAGTCTCGTGGCCCTCTGTCAGAATCCAGAGTTTCAAGAAGATCGGAGGGGGTCAAAATTTCGGCCAAAAACGACAGTGTTACCCCTTATGTTTTTTTTCAGGTCAAAACTTTGACATCCGATATCTCGGCTCTGGAAGGGTCTAGAGCCTCCATTTTTGCGCGCTGGTCGAAGTCTCGTGGCCCTCTGTCAGAATCCAGAGTTTCAAGAAGATCGGAGGGGGTCAAAATTTCGGCCAAAAACGACAGTGTTACCCCTTATGTTTTTTTTTCGGGTCAAAACTTTGACGTCCGATATCTCGGCTCTGGAAGGGTCTAGAGCCTCCATTTTTGCGCGCTGGTCGAAGTCTCGTGGCCCTCTGTCAGAATCCAGAGTTTCAAGAAGATCGGAGGGGGTCAAAATTTCGGCCAAAAACGACAGTGTTACCCCTTATGTTTTTTTTTTCAGGTCAAAACTTTGACATCCGATATCTCGGCTCTGGAAGGGTCTAGAGCCTCCATTTTTGCGCGCTGGTCGAAGTCTCGTGGCCCTCTGTCAGAATCCAGAGTTTCAAGAAGACCGGAGGGGGTCAAAATTTCGGCCAAAAACGACAGTGTTACCCCTTATGTTTTTTTTTCGGGTCAAAACTTTGACATCCGATATCTCGGCTCTGGAAGGGTCTAGAGCCTCCATTTTTGCACGCTGGTTGAAGTCTCATGGCCCTCTGTCAGAATCCAGAGTTTCAAGAAGATCGGAGGGGGTCAAAATTTCGGCCAAAAACGACAGTGTTACCCCTTATGTTTTTTTTTTCAGGTCAAAACTTTGACATCCGATATCTCGGCTCTGGAAGGGTCTAGAGCCTCCATTTTTGCGCGCTGGTCGAAGTCTCGTGGCCCTCTGTCAGAATCCAGAGTTTCAAGAAGATCGGAGGGGGTCAAAATTTTGGCCAAAAAAAAAATGACAGTGTTACCCCTTATGTTTTTTTTTCAGGTCTAAATTTTGACCTTCGATATCTCGGCTCTGGAAGCGTCTAGAGCCTCCATTTTTGCGCGCTGGTCGAAGTCTCGTGGCCCTCTGTCAGATTCCAGAGTTTCAAGAAGATCGGAGGGGGTCAAAATTTCAGCCAAAAAAAAATGACAGTGTTACCCCTTATGTTTTTTTTTTCAGGTCAAAATTTTGACCTTCGATATCTCGGCTCTGGAAGGGTCTAGAGCCTCCATTTTTGCGCGCTGGTCGAAGTCTCGTGGCCCTCTGTAAGAAACCAGAGTTTCAAGAAGATCGGAGGGGGTCAAAATTTCGGCCAAAAAAAAAATGACAGTGTTACCCCTTATGTTTTTTTTTCAGGTCCAAATTTTGACCTTCGATATCTCGGCTCTGGAAGGGTCTTGAGCCTCCATTTTTGCGCGCTGGTCGAAGTCTCGTGGCCCTCTGTCAGAATCCAGAGTTTCAAGAAGATCGGAGGGGGTCAAAATTTCGGCCAACAAAAAAAATGAAAGAAAACCTGAAAAACCTGAAAAATCTTTTTTAGACCTGAAAAAAAAAACATAAGGGGTAACACTGTCATTTTTTTTTTGGCCGAAATTTTGACCCCCTCCGATCTTCTTGAAACTCTGGATTCTGACAGAGGGCCACGAGACTTTGACCAGCGCACAAAAATGGAGGCTCTAGACCCTTCCAGAGCCGAGATATCGGATGTCAAAGTTTTGACCTGAAAAAAAAACATAAGGGGTAACACTGTCGTTTTTGGCCGAAATTTTGACCCCCTCCGATCTTCTTGAAACTCTGGATTCTGACAGAGGGCCATGAGACTTCGACCAGCGCGCAAAAATGGAGGCTCTAGACCCTTCCAGAGCCGAGATATCGGATGTCAAAGTTTTGACCTGAAAAAAAAACATAAGGGGTAACACTGTCATTTTTGGCCGAAATTTTGACCCCCTCCGATCTTCTTGAAACTCTGGATTCTGACAGAGGGCCACGACACTTCGACCAGCGCGCAAAAATGGAGGCTCTAGACCCTTCCAGAGCCGAGATATCGGATGTCAAAGTTTTGACCTGAAAAAAAAACATAAGGGGTAACACTGTCGTTTTTGGCCGAAATTTTGACCCCCTCCGATCTTCTTGAAACTCTGGATTCTGACAGAGGGCCACGAGACTTCGACCAGCACGCAAAAATGGAGGCTCTAGACCCTTCCAGAGCCGAGATATCGGACGTCAAAGTTTTTACCCGAAAAAAAAACATAAGGGGTAACACTGTCGTTTTTGGCCGAAATTTTGACCCCCTCCGATCTTCTTGAAACTCTGGATTCTGACAGAGGGCCATGAGACTTCAACCAGCGTGCAAAAATGGAGGCTCTAGACCCTTCCAGAGCCGAGATATCGGATGTCAAAGTTTTGACCCGAAAAAAAAACATAAGGGGTAACACTGTCGTTTTTGGCCGAAATTTTGACCCCCTCCGATCTTCTTGAAACTCTGGATTCTGACAGAGGGCCACGAGACTTCGACCAGCGCGCAAAAATGGAGGCTCTAGACCCTTCCAGAGCCGAGATATCGGATGTCAAAGTTTTGACCTGAAAAAAAAAACATAAGGGGTAACACTGTCGTTTTTGGCCGAAATTTTGACCCCCTCCGATCTTCTTGAAACTCTGGATTCTGACAGAGGGCCACGAGACTTCGACCAGCGCGCAAAAATGGAGGCTCTAGACCCTTCCAGAGCCGAGATATCGGACGTCAAAGTTTTGACCCGAAAAAAAAACATAAGGGGTAACACTGTCGTTTTTGGCCGAAATTTTGACCCCCTCCGATCTTCTTGAAACTCTGGATTCTGACAGAGGGCCACGAGACTTCGAACAGCGCGCAAAAATGGAGGCTCTAGACCCTTCCAGAGCCGAGATATCGGATGTCAAAGTTTTGACCTGAAAAAAAAAACATAAGAGGTAACACTGTCGTTTTTGGCCGAAATTTTGACCCCCTCCGATCTTCTTGAAACTCTGGATTCTGACAGAGGGCCACGACACTTCGACCAGCGCGCAAAAATGGAGGCTCTAGACCCTTCCAGAGCCGAGATATCGGATGTCAAAGTTTTGACCTGAAAAAAAAACATAAGGGGTAACACTGTCGTTTTTGGCCGAAATTTTGACCCCCTCCGATCTTCTTGAAACTCTGGATTCTGACAGAGGGCCACGAGACTTCGACCAGCGCGCAAAAATGGAGGCTCTAGACCCTTCCAGAGCCGAGATATCGGATGTCAAAGTTTTGACCTGAAAAAAAACATAAGGGGTAACACTGTCGTTTTTGGCCGAAATTTTGACCCCCTCCGATCTTCTTGAAACTCTGGATTCTGACAGAGGGCCACGAGACTTTGACCAGCGCGCAAAAATGGAGGCTCTAGACCCTTCCAGAGCCGAGATATCGGATGTCAAAGTTTTGACCTGAAAAAAAAAACATAAGGGGTAACACTGTCGTTTTTGGCCGAAATTTTGACCCCCTCCGATCTTCTTGAAACTCTGGATTCTGACAGAGGGCCACGAGACTTCGACCAGCGCGCAAAAATGGAGGCTCTAGACCCTTCCAGAGCCGAGATATCGGATGTCAAAGTTTTGACCTGAAAAAAAAACATAAGGGGTAACACTGTCGTTTTTGGCCGAAATTTTGACCCCCTCCGATCTTCTTGAAACTCTGGATTCTGACAGAGGGCCATGAGAGTTCAACCAGCGCGCAAAAATGGAGGCTCTAGACCCTTCCAGAGCCGAGATATCGGATGTCAAAGTTTTGATCCGAAAAAAAAACATAAGGGGTAACACTGTCGTTTTTGGCCGAAATTTTGACCCCCTCCGATATTCTTGAAACTCTGGATTCTGACAGAGGGCCAAGAGACTTCGACCAGCGCGCAAAAATGGAGGCTCTAGACCCTTCCAGAGCCGAGATATCGGATGTCAAAGTTTTGACCTGAAAAAAAACATAAGGGGTAACACTGTCGTTTTTGGCCGAAATTTTGACCCCCTCCGATCTTCTTGAAACTCTGGATTCTGACAGAGGGCCACGAGACTTCGACCAGCACGCAAAAATGGAGGCTCTAGACCCTTCCAGAGCCGAGATATCGGACGTCAAAGTTTTGATCCGAAAAAAAAACATAAGGGGTAACACTGTCGTTTTTGGCCGAAATTTTGACCCCCTCCGATATTCTTGAAACTCTGGATTCTGACAGAGGGCCAAGAGACTTCGACCAGCGCGCAAAAATGGAGGCTCTAGACCCTTCCAGAGCCGAGATATCGGATGTCAAAGTTTTGATCCGAAAAAAAAACATAAGGGGTAACACTGTCGTTTTTGGCCGAAATTTTGACCCCCTCCGATATTCTTGAAACTCTGGATTCTGACAGAGGGCCAAGAGACTTCGACCAGCGCGCAAAAATGGAGGCTCTAGACCCTTCCAGAGCCGAGATATCGGATGTCAAAGTTTTGACCTGAAAAAAAACATAAGGGGTAACACTGTCGTTTTTGGCCGAAATTTTAACCCCCTCCGATCTTCTTGAAACTCTGGATTCTGACAGAGGGCCACGAGACTTCGACCAGCACGCAAAAATGGAGGCTCTAGACCCTTCCAGAGCCGAGATATCGGACGTCAAAGTTTTGACCTGAAAAAAAAAACATAAGGGGTAACACTGTCGTTTTTGGCCGAAATTTTGACCCCCTCCGATCTTCTTGAAACTCTGGATTCTGACAGAGGGCCATGAGACTTCAACCAGCGTGCAAAAATGGAGGCTCTAGACCCTTCCAGAGCCGAGATATCGGATGTCAAAGTTTTGACCCGAAAAAAAAACATAAGGGGTAACACTGTCGTTTTTGGCCGAAATTTTGACCCCCTCCGATCTTCTTGAAACTCTGGATTCTGACAGAGGGCCACGAGACTTCGACCAGCGCGCAAAAATGGAGGCTCTAGACCCTTCCAGAGCCGAGATATCGGATGTCAAAGTTTTGACCTGAAAAAAAAACATAAGGGGTAACACTGTCGTTTTTGGCCGAAATTTTGACCCCCTCCGATCTTCTTGAAACTCTGGATTCTGACAGAGGGCCACGAGACTTCGACCAGCGCGCAAAAATGGAGGCTCTAGACCCTTCCAGAGCCGAGATATCGGACGTCAAAGTTTTGACCCGAAAAAAAAACATAAGGGGTAACACTGTCGTTTTTGGCCGAAATTTTGACCCCCTCCGATCTTCTTGAAACTCTGGATTCTGACAGAGGGCCACGAGACTTCGAACAGCGCGCAAAAATGGAGGCTCTAGACCCTTCCAGAGCCGAGATATCGGATGTCAAAGTTTTGACCTGAAAAAAAAAAACATAAGAGGTAACACTGTCGTTTTTGGCCGAAATTTTGACCCCCTCCGATCTTCTTGAAACTCTGGATTCTGACAGAGGGCCACGAGACTTCGACCAGCGCGCAAAAATGGAGGCTCTAGACCCTTCCAGAGCCGAGATATCGGATGTCAAAGTTTTGACCTGAAAAAAAAACATAAGGGGTAACACTGTCGTTTTTGGCCGAAATTTTGACCCCCTCCGATCTTCTTGAAACTCTGGATTCTGACAGAGGGCCACGAGACTTCGACCAGCGCGCAAAAATGGAGGCTCTAGACCCTTCCAGAGCCGAGATATCGGACGTCAAAGTTTTGACCCGAAAAAAAAACATAAGGGGTAACACTGTCGTTTTTGGCCGAAATTTTGACCCCCTCCGATCTTCTTGAAACTCTGGATTCTGACAGAGGGCCATGAGAGTTCAACCAGCGCGCAAAAATGGAGGCTCTAGACCCTTCCAGAGCCGAGATATCGGATGTCAAAGTTTTGATCCGAAAAAAAAACATAAGGGGTAACACTGTCGTTTTTGGCCGAAATTTTTACCCCCTCCGATCTTCTTGAAACTCTGGATTCTGACAGAGGGCCAAGAGACTTCGACCAGCGCGCAAAAATGGAGGCTCTAGACCCTTCCAGAGCCGAGATATCGGATGTCAAAGTTTTGACCTGAAAAAAAACATAAGGGGTAACACTGTCGTTTTTGGCCGAAATTTTGACCCCCTCCGATCTTCTTGAAACTCTGGATTCTGACAGAGGGCCAAGAGACTTCGACCAGCGCGCAAAAATGGAGGCTCTAGACCCTTCCAGAGCCGAGATATCGGATGTCAAAGTTTTGACCTGAAAAAAAACATAAGGGGTAACACTGTCGTTTTTGGCCGAAATTTTAACCCCCTCCGATCTTCTTGAAACTCTGGATTCTGACAGAGGGCCACGAGACTTCGACCAGCACGCAAAAATGGAGGCTCTAGACCCTTCCAGAGCCGAGATATCGGACGTCAAAGTTTTGACCTGAAAAAAAAAACATAAGGGGTAACACTGTCGTTTTTGGCCGAAATTTTGACCCCCTCCGATCTTCTTGAAACTCTGGATTCTGACAGAGGGCCATGAGACTTCGACCAGCGCGCAAAAATGGAGGCTCTAGACCCTTCCAGAGCCGAGATATCGGATGTCAAAGTTTTGATCCGAAAAAAAAACATAAGGGGTAACACTGTCGTTTTTGGCCGAAATTTTGACCCCCTCCGATATTCTTGAAACTCTGGATTCTGACAGAGGGCCAAGAGACTTCGACCAGCGCGCAAAAATGGAGGCTCTAGACCCTTCCAGAGCCGAGATATCGGATGTCAAAGTTTTGACCTGAAAAAAAACATAAGGGGTAACACTGTCGTTTTTGGCCGAAATTTTAACCCCCTCCGATCTTCTTGAAACTCTGGATTCTGACAGAGGGCCACGAGACTTCGACCAGCACGCAAAAATGGAGGCTCTAGACCCTTCCAGAGCCGAGATATCGGACGTCAAAGTTTTGACCTGAAAAAAAAAACATAAGGGGTAACACTGTCGTTTTTGGCCGAAATTTTGACCCCCTCCGATCTTCTTGAAACTCTGGATTCTGACAGAGGGCCACGAGACTTCGACCAGCGCGCAAAAATGGAGGCTCTAGACCCTTCCAGAGCCGAGATATCGGATGTCAAAGTTTTGACCTGAAAAAAAAACATAAGGGGTAACACTGTCGTTTTTGGCCGAAATTTTGACCCCCTCCGATCTTCTTGAAACTCTGGATTCTGACAGAGGGCCACGAGACTTCGACCAGCGCGCAAAAATGGAGGCTCTAGACCCTTCCAGAGCCGAGATATCGGACGTCAAAGTTTTGACCCGAAAAAAAAACATAAGGGGTAACACTGTCGTTTTTGGCCGAAATTTTGACCCCCTCCGATCTTCTTGAAACTCTGGATTCTGACAGAGGGCCACGAGACTTCGAACAGCGCGCAAAAATGGAGGCTCTAGACCCTTCCAGAGCCGAGATATCGGATGTCAAAGTTTTGACCTGAAAAAAAAAAACATAAGAGGTAACACTGTCGTTTTTGGCCGAAATTTTGACCCCCTCCGATCTTCTTGAAACTCTGGATTCTGACAGAGGGCCACGAGACTTCGACCAGCGCGCAAAAATGGAGGCTCTAGACCCTTCCAGAGCCGAGATATCGGATGTCAAAGTTTTGACCTGAAAAAAAAACATAAGGGGTAACACTGTCGTTTTTGGCCGAAATTTTGACCCCCTCCGATCTTCTTGAAACTCTGGATTCTGACAGAGGGCCACGAGACTTCGACCAGCGCGCAAAAATGGAGGCTCTAGACCCTTCCAGAGCCGAGATATCGGACGTCAAAGTTTTGACCCGAAAAAAAAACATAAGGGGTAACACTGTCGTTTTTGGCCGAAATTTTGACCCCCTCCGATCTTCTTGAAACTCTGGATTCTGACAGAGGGCCATGAGAGTTCAACCAGCGCGCAAAAATGGAGGCTCTAGACCCTTCCAGAGCCGAGATATCGGATGTCAAAGTTTTGATCCGAAAAAAAAACATAAGGGGTAACACTGTCGTTTTTGGCCGAAATTTTTACCCCCTCCGATCTTCTTGAAACTCTGGATTCTGACAGAGGGCCAAGAGACTTCGACCAGCGCGCAAAAATGGAGGCTCTAGACCCTTCCAGAGCCGAGATATCGGATGTCAAAGTTTTGACCTGAAAAAAAACATAAGGGGTAACACTGTCGTTTTTGGCCGAAATTTTGACCCCCTCCGATCTTCTTGAAACTCTGGATTCTGACAGAGGGCCAAGAGACTTCGACCAGCGCGCAAAAATGGAGGCTCTAGACCCTTCCAGAGCCGAGATATCGGATGTCAAAGTTTTGACCTGAAAAAAAACATAAGGGGTAACACTGTCGTTTTTGGCCGAAATTTTAACCCCCTCCGATCTTCTTGAAACTCTGGATTCTGACAGAGGGCCACGAGACTTCGACCAGCACGCAAAAATGGAGGCTCTAGACCCTTCCAGAGCCGAGATATCGGACGTCAAAGTTTTGACCTGAAAAAAAAAACATAAGGGGTAACACTGTCGTTTTTGGCCGAAATTTTGACCCCCTCCGATCTTCTTGAAACTCTGGATTCTGACAGAGGGCCATGAGACTTCAACCAGCGTGCAAAAATGGAGGCTCTAGACCCTTCCAGAGCCGAGATATCGGATGTCAAAGTTTTGACCCGAAAAAAAAACATAAGGGGTAACACTGTCGTTTTTGGCCGAAATTTTGACCCCCTCCGATCTTCTTGAAACTCTGGATTCTGACAGAGGGCCACGAGACTTCGACCAGCGCGCAAAAATGGAGGCTCTAGACCCTTCCAGAGCCGAGATATCGGATGTCAAAGTTTTGACCTGAAAAAAAAACATAAGGGGTAACACTGTCGTTTTTGGCCGAAATTTTGACCCCCTCCGATCTTCTTGAAACTCTGGATTCTGACAGAGGGCCACGAGACTTCGACCAGCGCGCAAAAATGGAGGCTCTAGACCCTTCCAGAGCCGAGATATCGGACGTCAAAGTTTTGACCCGAAAAAAAAACATAAGGGGTAACACTGTCGTTTTTGGCCGAAATTTTGACCCCCTCCGATCTTCTTGAAACTCTGGATTCTGACAGAGGGCCACGAGACTTCGAACAGCGCGCAAAAATGGAGGCTCTAGACCCTTCCAGAGCCGAGATATCGGATGTCAAAGTTTTGACCTGAAAAAAAAAAACATAAGAGGTAACACTGTCGTTTTTGGCCGAAATTTTGACCCCCTCCGATCTTCTTGAAACTCTGGATTCTGACAGAGGGCCACGAGACTTCGACCAGCGCGCAAAAATGGAGGCTCTAGACCCTTCCAGAGCCGAGATATCGGATGTCAAAGTTTTGACCTGAAAAAAAAACATAAGGGGTAACACTGTCGTTTTTGGCCGAAATTTTGACCCCCTCCGATCTTCTTGAAACTCTGGATTCTGACAGAGGGCCACGAGACTTCGACCAGCGCGCAAAAATGGAGGCTCTAGACCCTTCCAGAGCCGAGATATCGGACGTCAAAGTTTTGACCCGAAAAAAAAACATAAGGGGTAACACTGTCGTTTTTGGCCGAAATTTTGACCCCCTCCGATCTTCTTGAAACTCTGGATTCTGACAGAGGGCCATGAGAGTTCAACCAGCGCGCAAAAATGGAGGCTCTAGACCCTTCCAGAGCCGAGATATCGGATGTCAAAGTTTTGATCCGAAAAAAAAACATAAGGGGTAACACTGTCGTTTTTGGCCGAAATTTTGACCCCCTCCGATCTTCTTGAAACTCTGGATTCTGACAGAGGGCCAAGAGACTTCGACCAGCGCGCAAAAATGGAGGCTCTAGACCCTTCCAGAGCCGAGATATCGGATGTCAAAGTTTTGACCTGAAAAAAAACATAAGGGGTAACACTGTCGTTTTTGGCCGAAATTTTGACCCCCTCCGATCTTCTTGAAACTCTGGATTCTGACAGAGGGCCACGAGACTTCGACCAGCACGCAAAAATGGAGGCTCTAGACCCTTCCAGAGCCGAGATATCGGACGTCAAAGTTTTGACCTGAAAAAAAAAACATAAGGGGTAACACTGTCATTTTTGGCCGAAATTTTGACCCCCTCCGATCTTCTTGAAACTCTGGATTCTGACAGAGGGCCATGAGACTTCAACCAGCGTGCAAAAATGGAGGCTCTAGACCCTTCCAGAGCCGAGATATCGGATGTCAAAGTTTTGACCCGAAAAAAAAACATAAGGGGTAACACTGTCGTTTTTGGCCGAAATTTTGACCCCCTCCGATCTTCTTGAAACTCTGGATTCTGACAGAGGGCCACGAGACTTCGACCAGCGCGCAAAAATGGAGGCTCTAGACCCTTCCAGAGCCGAGATATCGGATGTCAAAGTTTTGACCTGAAAAAAAAACATAAGGGGTAACACTGTCGTTTTTGGCCGAAATTTTGACCCCCTCCGATCTTCTTGAAACTCTGGATTCTGACAGAGGGCCACGAGACTTCGACCAGCGCGCAAAAATGGAGGCTCTAGACCCTTCCAGAGCCGAGATATCGGACGTCAAAGTTTTGACCCGAAAAAAAAAACATAAGGGGTAACACTGTCGTTTTTGGCCGAAATTTTGACCCCCTCCGATCTTCTTGAAACTCTGGATTCTGACAGAGGGCCACGAGACTTCGAACAGCGCGCAAAAATGGAGGCTCTAGACCCTTCCAGAGCCGAGATATCGGATGTCAAAGTTTTGACCTGAAAAAAAAAAACATAAGAGGTAACACTGTCGTTTTTGGCCGAAATTTTGACCCCCTCCGATCTTCTTGAAACTCTGGATTCTGACAGAGGGCCACGAGACTTCGACCAGCGCGCAAAAATGGAGGCTCTAGACCCTTCCAGAGCCGAGATATCGGATGTCAAAGTTTTGACCTGAAAAAAAACATAAGGGGTAACACTGTTGTTTTTGGCCAAAATTTTGACCCCCTCCGATCTTCTTGAAACTCTGGATTCTGACAGAGGGCCACGAGACTTCGACCAGCGCGCAAAAATGGAGGCTCTAGACCCTTCCAGAGCCGAGATATCGGACGTCAAAGTTTTGACCCGAAAAAAAAACATAAGGGGTAACACTGTCGTTTTTGGCCGAAATTTTGACCCCCTCCGATCTTCTTGAAACTCTGGATTCTGACAGAGGGCCACGAGACTTCGACCAGCGCGCAAAAATGGAGGCTCTAGACCCTTCCAGAGCCGAGATATCGGATGTCAAAGTTTTGACCTGAAAAAAAAACATAAGGGGTAACACTGTCGTTTTTGGCCGAAATTTTGACCCCCTCCGATCTTCTTGAAACTCTGGATTCTGACAGAGGGCCACGAGACTTCGACCAGCGCGCAAAAATGGAGGCTCTAGACCCTTCCAGAGCCGAGATATCGGATGTCAAAGTTTTGACCTGAAAAAAAACATAAGGGGTAACACTGTCGTTTTTGGCCGAAATTTTGACCCCCTCCGATCTTCTTGAAACTCTGGATTCTGACAGAGGGCCACGAGACTTCGACCAGCACGCAAAAATGGAGGCTCTAGACCCTTCCAGAGCCGAGATATCGGATGTCAAAGTTTTGATCCGAAAAAAAAAACATAAGGGGTAACACTGTCGTTTTTGGCCGAAATTTTGACCCCCTCCGATATTCTTGAAACTCTGGATTCTGACAGAGGGCCAAGAGACTTCGACCAGCGCGCAAAAATGGAGGCTCTAGACCCTTCCAGAGCCGAGATATCGGATGTCAAAGTTTTGACCTGAAAAAAAACATAAGGGGTAACACTGTCGTTTTTGGCCGAAATTTTGACCCCCTCCGATCTTCTTGAAACTCTGGATTCTGAAAGAGGGCCACGAGACTTCGACCAGCACGCAAAAATGGAGGCTCTAGACCCTTCCAGAGCCGAGATATCGGACGTCAAAGTTTTGACCCGAAAAAAAAACATAAGGGGTAACACTGTCATTTTTTTTTGGCCGAAATTTTGACCCCCTCCGATCTTCTTGAAACTCTGGATTCTGACAGAGGGCCACGAGACTTCGACCAGCGCGCAAAAATTGAGGCTCTAGACCCTTCCAGAGCCGAGATATCGGACGTCAAAGTTTTGACCTGAAAAAAAAAACATAAGGGGTAACACTGTCGTTTTTGGCCGAAATTTTGACCCCCTCCGATCTTCTTGAAACTCTGGATTCTGACAGAGGGCCATGAGACTTCAACCAGCGTGCAAAAATGGAGGCTCTAGACCCTTCCAGAGCCGAGATATCGGATGTCAAAGTTTTGACCCGAAAAAAAAACATAAGGGGTAACACTGTCGTTTTTGGCCGAAATTTTGACCCCCTCCGATCTTCTTGAAACTCTGGATTCTGACAGAGGGCCACGAGACTTCGACCAGCGCGCAAAAATGGAGGCTCTAGACCCTTCCAGAGCCGAGATATCGGACGTCAAAGTTTTGACCCGAAAAAAAAACATAAGGGGTAACACTGTCGTTTTTGGCCGAAATTTTGACCCCCTCCGATCTTCTTGAAACTCTGGATTCTGACAGAGGGCCACGAGACTTCGAACAGCGCGCAAAAATGGAGGCTCTAGACCCTTCCAGAGCCGAGATATCGGATGTCAAAGTTTTGACCTGAAAAAAAAAACATAAGAGGTAACACTGTCGTTTTTGGCCGAAATTTTGACCCCCTCCGATCTTCTTGAAACTCTGGATTCTGACAGAGGGCCACGAGACTTCGACCAGCGCACAAAAATGGAGGCTCTAGACCCTTCCAGAGCCGAGATATCGGATGTCAAAGTTTTGACCTGAAAAAAAAACATAAGGGGTAACACTGTCGTTTTTGGCCGAAATTTTGACCCCCTCCGATCTTCTTGAAACTCTGGATTCTGACAGAGGGCCACGAGACTTCGACCAGCGCGCAAAAATGGAGGCTCTAGACCCTTCCAGAGCCGAGATATCGGACGTCAAAGTTTTGACCCGAAAAAAAAACATAAGGGGTAACACTGTCGTTTTTGGCCGAAATTTTGACCCCCTCCGATCTTCTTGAAACTCTGGATTCTGACAGAGGGCCACGAGACTTCGACCAGCGCGCAAAAATGGAGGCTCTAGACCCTTCCAGAGCCGAGATATCGGATGTCAAAGTTTTGACCTGAAAAAAAAACATAAGGGGTAACACTGTCGTTTTTGGCCGAAATTTTGACCCCCTCCGATCTTCTTGAAACTCTGGATTCTGACAGAGGGCCACGAGACTTCGACCAGCGCGCAAAAATGGAGGCTCTAGACCCTTCCAGAGCCAAGATATCGGATGTCAAAGTTTTGACCTGAAAAAAAAAACATAAGGGGTAACACTGTCGTTTTTGGCCGAAATTTTGACCCCCTCCGATCTTCTTGAAACTCTGGATTCTGACAGAGGGCCACGAGACTTCGACCAGCGCGCAAAAATGGAGGCTCTAGACCCTTCCAGAGCCGAGATATCGGATGTCAAAGTTTTGACCTGAAAAAAAAACATAAGGGGTAACACTGTCGTTTTTGGCCGAAATTTTGACCCCCTCCGATCTTCTTGAAACTCTGGATTCTGACAGAGGGCCACGAGACTTCGACCAGCGCGCAAAAATGGAGGCTCTAGACCCTTCCAGAGCCGAGATATCGGATGTCAAAGTTTTGACCTGAAAAAAAACATAAGGGGTAACACTGTCGTTTTTGGCCGAAATTTTGACCCCCTCCGATCTTCTTGAAACTCTGGATTCTGACAGAGGGCCACGAGACTTTGACCAGCGCGCAAAAATGGAGGCTCTAGACCCTTCCAGAGCCGAGATATCGGATGTCAAAGTTTTGACCTGAAAAAAAAACATAAGGGGTAACACTGTCGTTTTTGGCCGAAATTTTGACCCCCTCCGATCTTCTTGAAACTCTGGATTCTGACAGAGGGCCATGAGAGTTCAACCAGCGCGCAAAAATGGAGGCTCTAGACCCTTCCAGAGCCGAGATATCGGATGTCAAAGTTTTGATCCGAAAAAAAAACATAAGGGGTAACACTGTCGTTTTTGGCCGAAATTTTGACCCCCTCCGATATTCTTGAAACTCTGGATTCTGACAGAGGGCCAAGAGACTTCGACCAGCGCGCAAAAATGGAGGCTCTAGACCCTTCCAGAGCCGAGATATCGGATGTCAAAGTTTTGACCTGAAAAAAAACATAAGGGGTAACACTGTCGTTTTTGGCCGAAATTTTGACCCCCTCCGATCTTCTTGAAACTCTGGATTCTGACAGAGGGCCACGAGACTTCGACCAGCACGCAAAAATGGAGGCTCTAGACCCTTCCAGAGCCGAGATATCGGACGTCAAAGTTTTGACCTGAAAAAAAAAACATAAGGGGTAACACTGTCGTTTTTGGCCGAAATTTTGACCCCCTCCGATCTTCTTGAAACTCTGGATTCTGACAGAGGGCCATGAGACTTCAACCAGCGTGCAAAAATGGAGGCTCTAGACCCTTCCAGAGCCGAGATATCGGATGTCAAAGTTTTGACCCGAAAAAAAAACATAAGGGGTAACACTGTCGTTTTTGGCCGAAATTTTGACCCCCTCCGATCTTCTTGAAACTCTGGATTCTGACAGAGGGCCACGAGACTTCGACCAGCGCGCAAAAATGGAGGCTCTAGACCCTTCCAGAGCCGAGATATCGGATGTCAAAGTTTTGACCTGAAAAAAAAAACATAAGGGGTAACACTGTCGTTTTTGGCCAAAATTTTGACCCCCTCCGATCTTCTTGAAACTCTGGATTCTGACAGAGGGCCACGAGACTTCGACCAGCGCGCAAAAATGGAGGCTCTAGACCCTTCCAGAGCCGAGATATCGGACGTCAAAGTTTTGACCCGAAAAAAAAACATAAGGGGTAACACTGTCGTTTTTGGCCGAAATTTTGACCCCCTCCGATCTTCTTGAAACTCTGGATTCTGACAGAGGGCCACGAGACTTCGACCAGCGCGCAAAAATGGAGGCTCTAGACCCTTCCAGAGCCGAGATATCGGATGTCAAAGTTTTGACCTGAAAAAAAAACATAAGGGGTAACACTGTCGTTTTTGGCCGAAATTTTGACCCCCTCCGATCTTCTTGAAACTCTGGATTCTGACAGAGGGCCACGAGACTTCGACCAGCGCGCAAAAATGGAGGCTCTAGACCCTTCCAGAGCCGAGATATCGGATGTCAAAGTTTTGACCTGAAAAAAAACATAAGGGGTAACACTGTCGTTTTTGGCCGAAATTTTGACCCCCTCCGATCTTCTTGAAACTCTGGATTCTGACAGAGGGCCACGAGACTTTGACCAGCGCGCAAAAATGGAGGCTCTAGACCCTTCCAGAGCCGAGATATCGGATGTCAAAGTTTTGACCTGAAAAAAAAAAACATAAGGGGTAACACTGTCGTTTTTGGCCGAAATTTTGACCCCCTCCGATCTTCTTGAAACTCTGGATTCTGACAGAGGGCCACGAGACTTCGACCAGCGCGCAAAAATGGAGGCTCTAGACCCTTCCAGAGCCGAGATATCGGATGTCAAAGTTTTGATCCGAAAAAAAACATAAGGGGTAACACTGTCGTTTTTGGCCGAAATTTTGACCCCCTCCGATATTCTTGAAACTCTGGATTCTGACAGAGGGCCAAGAGACTTCGACCAGCGCGCAAAAATGGAGGCTCTAGACCCTTCCAGAGCCGAGATATCGGATGTCAAAGTTTTGACCTGAAAAAAAAAACATAAGGGGTAACACTGTCGTTTTTGGCCGAAATTTTGACCCCCTCCGATCTTCTTGAAACTCTGGATTCTGACAGAGGGCCACGAGACTTCGACCAGCGCGCAAAAATGGAGGCTCTAGACCCTTCCAGAGCCAAGATATCGGATGTCAAAGTTTTGACCTGAAAAAAAAAACATAAGGGGTAACACTGTCGTTTTTGGCCGAAATTTTGACCCCCTCCGATCTTCTTGAAACTCTGGATTCTGACAGAGGGCCACGAGACTTCGACCAGCGCGCAAAAATGGAGGCTCTAGACCCTTCCAGAGCCGAGATATCGGATGTCAAAGTTTTGACCTGAAAAAAAACATAAGGGGTAACACTGTCGTTTTTGGCCGAAATTTTGACCCCCTCCGATCTTCTTGAAACTCTGGATTCTGACAGAGGGCCACGAGACTTTGACCAGCGCGCAAAAATGGAGGCTCTAGACCCTTCCAGAGCCGAGATATCGGATGTCAAAGTTTTGACCTGAAAAAAAAACATAAGGGGTAACACTGTCGTTTTTGGCCGAAATTTTGACCCCCTCCGATCTTCTTGAAACTCTGGATTCTGACAGAGGGCCATGAGAGTTCAACCAGCGCGCAAAAATGGAGGCTCTAGACCCTTCCAGAGCCGAGATATCGGATGTCAAAGTTTTGATCCGAAAAAAAAACATAAGGGGTAACACTGTCGTTTTTGGCCGAAATTTTGACCCCCTCCGATATTCTTGAAACTCTGGATTCTGACAGAGGGCCAAGAGACTTCGACCAGCGCGCAAAAATGGAGGCTCTAGACCCTTCCAGAGCCGAGATATCGGATGTCAAAGTTTTGACCTGAAAAAAAACATAAGGGGTAACACTGTCGTTTTTGGCCGAAATTTTGACCCCCTCCGATCTTCTTGAAACTCTGGATTCTGACAGAGGGCCACGAGACTTCGACCAGCACGCAAAAATGGAGGCTCTAGACCCTTCCAGAGCCGAGATATCGGACGTCAAAGTTTTGACCTGAAAAAAAAAACATAAGGGGTAACACTGTCGTTTTTGGCCGAAATTTTGACCCCCTCCGATCTTCTTGAAACTCTGGATTCTGACAGAGGGCCATGAGACTTCAACCAGCGTGCAAAAATGGAGGCTCTAGACCCTTCCAGAGCCGAGATATCGGATGTCAAAGTTTTGACCCGAAAAAAAAACATAAGGGGTAACACTGTCGTTTTTGGCCGAAATTTTGACCCCCTCCGATCTTCTTGAAACTCTGGATTCTGACAGAGGGCCACGAGACTTCGACCAGCGCGCAAAAATGGAGGCTCTAGACCCTTCCAGAGCCGAGATATCGGATGTCAAAGTTTTGACCTGAAAAAAAAACATAAGGGGTAACACTGTCGTTTTTGGCCAAAATTTTGACCCCCTCCGATCTTCTTGAAACTCTGGATTCTGACAGAGGGCCACGAGACTTCGACCAGCGCGCAAAAATGGAGGCTCTAGACCCTTCCAGAGCCGAGATATCGGACGTCAAAGTTTTGACCCGAAAAAAAAACATAAGGGGTAACACTGTCGTTTTTGGCCGAAATTTTGACCCCCTCCGATCTTCTTGAAACTCTGGATTCTGACAGAGGGCCACGAGACTTCGACCAGCGCGCAAAAATGGAGGCTCTAGACCCTTCCAGAGCCGAGATATCGGATGTCAAAGTTTTGACCTGAAAAAAAAACATAAGGGGTAACACTGTCGTTTTTGGCCGAAATTTTGACCCCCTCCGATCTTCTTGAAACTCTGGATTCTGACAGAGGGCCACGAGACTTCGACCAGCGCGCAAAAATGGAGGCTCTAGACCCTTCCAGAGCCGAGATATCGGATGTCAAAGTTTTGACCTGAAAAAAAACATAAGGGGTAACACTGTCGTTTTTGGCCGAAATTTTGACCCCCTCCGATCTTCTTGAAACTCTGGATTCTGACAGAGGGCCATGAGAGTTCAACCAGCGCGCAAAAATGGAGGCTCTAGACCCTTCCAGAGCCGAGATATCGGATGTCAAAGTTTTGATCCGAAAAAAAAAACATAAGGGGTAACACTGTCGTTTTTGGCCGAAATTTTGACCCCCTCCGATATTCTTGAAACTCTGGATTCTGACAGAGGGCCAAGAGACTTCAACCAGCGCGCAAAAATGGAGGCTCTAGACCCTTCCAGAGCCGAGATATCGGATGTCAAAGTTTTGACCTGAAAAAAAAACATAAGGGGTAACACTGTCGTTTTTGGCCGAAATTTTGACCCCCTCCGATCTTCTTGAAACTCTGGATTCTGACAGAGGGCCACGAGACTTCGACCAGCACGCAAAAATGGAGGCTCTAGACCCTTCCAGAGCCGAGATATCGGACGTCAAAGTTTTGACCCGAAAAAAAAACATAAGGGGTAACACTGTCATTTTTTTTTGGCCGAAATTTTGACCCCCTCCGATCTTCTTGAAACTCTGGATTCTGACAGAGGGCCACGAGACTTCGACCAGCGCGCAAAAATTGAGGCTCTAGACCCTTCCAGAGCCGAGATATCGAAGGTCAAAATTTGGACCTGAAAAAAAAAACATATGGGGTAACACTGTCATTTTTTTTTTGGCCGAAATTTTAACCCCCTCCGATCTTCTTGAAACTCTGGATTCTGACAGAGGGCCACGAGACTTCGACCAGCACGCAAAAATGGAGGCTCTAGACCCTTCCAGAGCCGAGATATCGAAGGTCAAAATTTGGACCTGAAAAAAAAACATAAGGGGTAACACTGTCATTTTTTTTTTGGCCGAAATTTTGACCCCCTCCGATCTTCTTGAAACTCTGGACTCTGACAGAGGGCCACAAGAATTCGACCAGCGCGCAAAAATGAAGGCTCTAGACCCTTCCAGAGCCGAGATATCGAAGGTCAAAAGTTGGACCTGAAAAAAAAAACATAAGGGGTAACACTGTCATTTTTTTTTTGGCCGAAATTTTGACCCCCTCCGATCTTCTTGAAACTCTGGATTCTGACAGAGGGCCACGAGACTTCGACCAGCGCGCAAAAATGAAGGCTCTAGACCCTTCCAGAGCCGAGATATCGAAGGTCAAAATTTGGACCTGAAAAAAAAAACATAAGGGGTAACACTGTCATTTTTTTTTTTTTGCCGAAATGTTGACCACCTCCGATCTTCTTGAAACTCTGGATTCTGACAGAGGGCCACGAGACTTCGACCAGCGCGCAAAAATTGAGGCTCTAGACCCTTCCAGAGCCGAGATATCGAAGGTCAAAATTTGGACCTGAAAAAAAAAAACATATGGGGTAACACTGTCATTTTTTTTTTGGCCGAAATTTTAACCCCCTCCGATCTTCTTGAAACTCTGGATTCTGACAGAGGGCCACGAGACTTCGACCAGCACGCAAAAATGGAGGCTCTAGACCCTTCCAGAGCCGAGATATCGGACGTCAAAGTTTTGACCCGAAAAAAAAACATAAGGGGTAACACTGTCATTTTTTTTTGGCCGAAATTTTGACCCCCTCCGATCTTCTTGAAACTCTGGATTCTGACAGAGGGCCACGAGACTTCGACCAGCGCGCAAAAATTGAGGCTCTAGACCCTTCCAGAGCCGAGATATCGAAGGTCAAAATTTGGACCTGAAAAAAAAAACATATGGGGTAACACTGTCATTTTTTTTTTGGCCGAAATTTTAACCCCCTCCGATCTTCTTGAAACTCTGGATTCTGACAGAGGGCCACGAGACTTCGACCAGCACGCAAAAATGGAGGCTCTAGACCCTTCCAGAGCCGAGATATCGAAGGTCAAAATTTGGACCTGAAAAAAAAACATAAGGGGTAACACTGTCATTTTTTTTTTGGCCGAAATTTTGACCCCCTCCGATCTTCTTGAAACTCTGGACTCTGACAGAGGGCCACAAGAATTCGACCAGCGCGCAAAAATGAAGGCTCTAGACCCTTCCAGAGCCGAGATATCGAAGGTCAAAAGTTGGACCTGAAAAAAAAAACATAAGGGGTAACACTGTCATTTTTTTTTTGGCCGAAATTTTGACCCCCTCCGATCTTCTTGAAACTCTGGATTCTGACAGAGGGCCACGAGACTTCGACCAGCGCGCAAAAATGAAGGCTCTAGACCCTTCCAGAGCCGAGATATCGAAGGTCAAAATTTGGACCTGAAAAAAAAAACATAAGGGGTAACACTGTCATTTTTTTTTTTTTGCCGAAATGTTGACCACCTCCGATCTTCTTGAAACTCTGGATTCTGACAGAGGGCCACGAGACTTCGACCAGCGCGCAAAAATTGAGGCTCTAGACCCTTCCAGAGCCGAGATATCGAAGGTCAAAATTTGGACCTGAAAAAAAAAAACATATGGGGTAACACTGTCATTTTTTTTTTGGCCGAAATTTTAACCCCCTCCGATCTTCTTGAAACTCTGGATTCTGACAGAGGGCCACGAGACTTCGACCAGCACGCAAAAATGGAGGCTCTAGACCCTTCCAGAGCCGAGATATCGAAGGTCAAAATTTGGACCTGAAAAAAAAACATAAGGGGTAACACTGTCATTTTTTTTTTTTTTTGGCCGAAATTTTGACCCCCTCCGATCTTCTTGAAACTCTGGACTCTGACAGAGGTCCACAAGACTTCGACCAGCGCGCAAAAATGAAGGCTCTAGACCCTTCCAGAGCCGAGATATCGAAGGTCAAAAGTTGGACCTGAAAAAAAAAACATAAGGGGTAACACTGTCATTTTTTTTTTGGCCGAAATTTTGACCCCCTCCGATCTTCTTGAAACTCTGGATTCTGACAGAGGGCCACGAGACTTCGACCAGCGCGCAAAAATGAAGGCTCTAGACCCTTCCAGAGCCGAGATATCAAAGGTCAAAATTTGGACCTGAAAAAAAAAAACATAAGGGGTAACACTGTCATTTTTTTTTGGCCGAAATTTTGACCCCCTCCGATCTTCTTGAAACTCTGGAATCTGACAGAGGGCCACGAGACTTTGACCAGCGCGCAAAAATGGAGGCTCTAGACCCTTCCAGAGCCGAGATATCGGATGTCAAAGTTTTGACCTGAAAAAAAAAACATAAGAGGTAACACTGTCATTTTCGGCCGAAATTTTGACCCCCTCCGATCTTCTTGAAACTCTGGATTCTGACAGAGGGCCACGAGACTTTGACCAGCGCGCAAAAATGGAGGCTCTAGACCCTTCCAGAGCCGAGATATCGGATGTCAAAGTTTTGACCTGAAAAAAAAACATAAGGGGTAACACTGTCGTTTTTGGCCGAAATTTTGACCCCCTCCGATCTTCTTGAAACTCTGGATTCTGACAGAGGGCCACGAGACTTCGACCAGCGCGCAAAAATGGAGGCTCTAGACCCTTCCAGAGCCGAGATATCGGATGTCAAAGTTTTGACCTGAAAAAAAAAACATAAGAGGTAACACTGTCATTTTCGGCCGAAATTTTGACCCCCTCCGATCTTCTTGAAACTCTGGATTCTGACAGAGGGCCACGAGACTTTGACCAGCGCGCAAAAATGGAGGCTCTAGACCCTTCCAGAGCCGAGATATCGGATGTCAAAGTTTTGACCTGAAAAAAAAAACATAAGGGGTAACACTGTCGTTTTTGGCCGAAATTTTGACCCCCTCCGATCTTCTTGAAACTCTGGATTCTGACAGAGGGCCACGAGACTTTGACCAGCGCGCAAAAATGGAGGCTCTAGACCCTTCCAGAGCCGAGATATCGGATGTCAAAGTTTTGACCTGAAAAAAAAAACATAAGGGGTAACACTGTCGTTTTTGGCCGAAATTTTGACCCCCTCCGATCTTCTTGAAACTCTGGATTCTGACAGAGGGCCACGAGACTTCGACCAGCGCGCAAAAATGGAGGCTCTAGACCCTTCCAGAGCCGAGATATCGGATGTCAAAGTTTTGACCTGAAAAAAAACATAAGGGGTAACACTGTCGTTTTTGGCCGAAATTTTGACCCCCTCCGATCTTCTTGAAACTCTGGATTCTGACAGAGGGCCATGAGAGTTCAACCAGCGCGCAAAAATGGAGGCTCTAGACCCTTCCAGAGCCGAGATATCGGATGTCAAAGTTTTGACCTGAAAAAAAAAACATAAGGGGTAACACTGTCGTTTTTGGCCGAAATTTTGACCCCCTCCGATCTTCTTGAAACTCTGGATTCTGACAGAGGGCCACGAGATTTCGACCAGCGCGCAAAAATGGAGGCTCTAGACCCTTCCAGAGTCGAGATATCGGATGTCAAAGTTTTGACCTGAAAAAAAAACATAAGGGGTAACACTGTCGTTTTTGGCCGAAATTTTGACCCCCTCCGATCTTCTTGAAACTCTGGATTCTGACAGAGGGCCACGACACTTCGACCAGCGCGCAAAAATGGAGGCTCTAGACCCTTCCAGAGCCGAGATATCGGATGTCAAAGTTTTGACCTGAAAAAAAAACATAAGGGGTAACACTGTCGTTTTTGGCCGAAATTTTGACCCCCTCCGATCTTCTTGAAACTCTGGATTCTGACAGAGGGCCAAGAGACTTCGACCAGCGCGCAAAAATGGAGGCTCTAGACCCTTCCAGAGCTGAGATATCGGATGTCAAAGTTTTGACCTGAAAAAAAAACATAAGGGGTAACACTGTCATTTTTGGCCGAAATTTTGACCCCCTCCGATCTTCTTGAAACTCTGGATTCTGACAGAGGGCCACGAGACTTCGACCAGCACGCAAAAATGGAGGTTCTAGACCCTTCCAGAGCCGAGATATCGGACGTCAAAGTTTTTACCCGAAAAAAAAACATAAGGGGTAACACTGTCGTTTTTGGCCGAAATTTTGACCCCCTCCGATCTTCTTGAAACTCTGGATTCTGACAGAGGGCCACGAGACTTCGACCAGCACGCAAAAATGGAGGCTCTAGACCCTTCCAGAGCCGAGATATCGGATGTCAAAGTTTTGACCTGAAAAAAAAAACATAAGGGGTAACACTGTCGTTTTTGGCCAAAATTTTGACCCCCTCCGATCTTCTTGAAACTCTGGATTCTGACAGAGGGCCACGAGACTTCGACCAGCGCGCAAAAATGGAGGCTCTAGACCCTTCCAGAGCCGAGATATCGGACGTCAAAGTTTTGACCTGAAAAAAAAAACATAAGGGGTAACACTGTCGTTTTTGGCCGAAATTTTGACCCCCTCCGATCTTCTTGAAACTCTGGATTCTGACAGAGGGCCATGAGACTTCAACCAGCGTGCAAAAATGGAGGCTCTAGACCCTTCCAGAGCCGAGATATCGGATGTCAAAGTTTTGACCCGAAAAAAAAACATAAGGGGTAACACTGTCGTTTTTGGCCGAAATTTTGACCCCCTCCGATCTTCTTGAAACTCTGGATTCTTACAGAGGGCCACGAGACTTCGACCAGCGCGCAAAAATGGAGGCTCTAGACCCTTCCAGAGCCGAGATATCGGATGTCAAAGTTTTGACCTGAAAAAAAAACATAAGGGGTAACACTGTCGTTTTTGGCCGAAATTTTGACCCCCTCCGATCTTCTTGAAACTCTGGATTCTGACAGAGGGCCACGAGACTTCGACCAGCGCGCAAAAATGGAGGCTCTAGACCCTTTCAGAGCCGAGATATCGGACGTCAAAGTTTTGACCCGAAAAAAAAACATAAGGGGTAACACTGTCGTTTTTGGCCGAAATTTTGACCCCCTCCGATCTTCTTGAAACTCTGGATTCTGACAGAGGGCCACGAGACTTCGAACAGCGCGCAAAAATGGAGGCTCTAGACCCTTCCAGAGCCGAGATATCGGATGTCAAAGTTTTGACCTGAAAAAAAAAACATAAGGGGTAACACTGTCGTTTTTGGCCGAAATTTTGACCCCCTCCGATCTTCTTGAAACTCTGGATTCTGACAGAGGGCCACGAGACTTCGACCAGCGCGCAAAAATGGAGGCTCTAGACCCTTCCAGAGCCGAGATATCGGATGTCAAAGTTTTGACCTGAAAAAAAAACATAAGGGGTAACACTGTCGTTTTTGGCCGAAATTTTGACCCCCTCCGATCTTCTTGAAACTCTGGATTCTGACAGAGGGCCACGAGACTTCGACCAGCGCGCAAAAATGGAGGCTCTAGACCCTTCCAGAGCCGAGATATCGGATGTCAAAGTTTTGACCTGAAAAAAAAACATAAGGGGTAACACTGTCGTTTTTGGCCGAAATTTTGACCCCCTCCGATCTTCTTGAAACTCTGGATTCTGACAGAGGGCCACGAGACTTTGACCAGCGCGCAAAAATGGAGGCTCTAGACCCTTCCAGAGCCGAGATATCGGATGTCAAAGTTTTGACCTGAAAAAAAAAAACATAAGGGGTAACACTGTCGTTTTTGGCCGAAATTTTGACCCCCTCCGATCTTCTTGAAACTCTGGATTCTGACAGAGGGCCACGAGACTTCGACCAGCGCGCAAAAATGGAGGCTCTAGACCCTTCCAGAGCCGAGATATCGGATGTCAAAGTTTTGACCTGAAAAAAAACATAAGGGGTAACACTGTCGTTTTTGGCCGAAATTTTGACCCCCTCCGATCTTCTTGAAACTCTGGATTCTGACAGAGGGCCACGAGACTTCGACCAGCACGCAAAAATGGAGGCTCTAGACCCTTCCAGAGTCGAGATATCGGATGTCAAAGTTTTGACCTGAAAAAAAAACATAAGGGGTAACACTGTCGTTTTTGGCCAAAATTTTGACCCCCTCCGATCTTCTTGAAACTCTGGATTCTGACAGAGGGCCACGAGACTTCGACCAGCGCGCAAAAATGGAGGCTCTAGACCCTTCCAGAGCCGAGATATCGGATGTCAAAGTTTTGACCTGAAAAAAAACATAAGGGGTAACACTGTCGTTTTTGGCCGAAATTTTGACCCCCTCCGATCTTTTTGAAACTCTGGATTCTGACAGAGGGCCACGAGACTTTGACCAGCACGCAAAAATGGAGGCTCTAGACCCTTCCAGAGCCGAGATATCGGATGTCAAAGTTTTGACCTGAAAAAAAAAAACATAAGGGGTAACACTGTCGTTTTTGGCCGAAATTTTGACCCCCTCCGATCTTCTTGAAACTCTGGATTCTGACAGAGGGCCACGAGACTTCGACCAGCGCGCAAAAATGGAGGCTCTAGACCCTTCCAGAGCCGAGATATCGGATGTCAAAGTTTTGACCTGAAAAAAAACATAAGGGGTAACACTGTCGTTTTTGGCCGAAATTTTGACCCCCTCCGATCTTCTTGAAACTCTGGATTCTGACAGAGGGCCACGAGACTTCGACCAGCACGCAAAAATGGAGGCTCTAGACCCTTCCAGAGTCGAGATATCGGATGTCAAAGTTTTGACCTGAAAAAAAAACATAAGGGGTAACACTGTCGTTTTTGGCCAAAATTTTGACCCCCTCCGATCTTCTTGAAACTCTGGATTCTGACAGAGGGCCACGAGACTTCGACCAGCGCGCAAAAATGGAGGCTCTAGACCCTTCCAGAGCCGAGATATCGGATGTCAAAGTTTTGACCCGAAAAAAAAACATAAGGGGTAACACTGTCGTTTTTGGCCGAAATTTTGACCCCCTCCGATCTTCTTGAAACTCTGGATTCTGACAGAGGGCCACGAGACTTCGAACAGCGCGCAAAAATGGAGGCTCTAGACCCTTCCAGAGCCGAGATATCGGATGTCAAAGTTTTGACCTGAAAAAAAAACATAAGGGGTAACACTGTCGTTTTTGGCCGAAATTTTGACCCCCTCCGATCTTCTTGAAACTCTGGATTCTGACAGAGGGCCACGAGACTTCGACCAGCGCGCAAAAATGGAGGCTCTAGACCCTTCCAGAGCCGAGATATCGGACGTCAAAGTTTTGACCCGAAAAGAAAACATAAGGGGTAACACTGTCGTTTTTGGCCGAAATTTTGACCCCCTCCGATCTTCTTGAAACTCTGGATTCTGACAGAGGGCCACGAGACTTCGAACAGCGCGCAAAAATGGAGGCTCTAGACCCTTCCAGAGCCGAGATATCGGATGTCAAAGTTTTGACCTGAAAAAAAAAAACATAATAGGTAACACTGTCGTTTTTGGCCGAAATTTTGACCCCCTCCGATCTTCTTGAAACTCTGGATTCTGACAGAGGGCCACGAGACTTCGACCAGCGCGCAAAAATGGAGGCTCTAGACCCTTCCAGAGCCGAGATATCGGACGTCAAAGTTTTGACCCGAAAAAAAACATAAGGGGTAACACTGTCGTTTTTGGCCGAAATTTTGACCCCCTCCGATCTTCTTGAAACTCTGGATTCTGACAAAGGGCCACGAGACTTCGACCAGCGCGCAAAAATGGAGGCTCTAGACCCTTCCAGAGCCGAGATATCGGATGTCAAAGTTTTGACCTGAAAAAAAAACATAAGGGGTAACACTGTCGTTTTTGGCCGAAATTTTGACCCCCTCCGATCTTCTTGAAACTCTGGATTCTGACAGAGGGCCACGAGACTTCGACCAGCGCGCAAAAATGGAGGCTCTAGACCCTTCCAGAGCCGAGATATCGGATGTCAAAGTTTTGACCTGAAAAAAAAACATAAGGGGTAACACTGTCGTTTTTGGCCGAAATTTTGACCCCCTCCGATCTTCTTGAAATTCTGGATTCTGACAGAGGGCCACGACACTTCGACCAGCGCGCAAAAATGGAGGCTCTAGACCCTTCCAGAGCCGAGATATCGGATGTCAAATTTTTGACCTGAAAAAAAAACATAAGGGGTAACACTGTCGTTTTTGGCCGAAATTTTGACCCCCTCCGATCTTCTTGAAACTCTGGATTCTGACAGAGGGCCACGAGACTTCGACCAGCGCGCAAAAATGGAGGCTCTAGACCCTTCCAGAGCCGAGATATCGGATGTCAAAGTTTTGACCTGAAAAAAAACATAAGGGGTAACACTGTCGTTTTTGGCCGAAATTTTGACCCCCTCCGATCTTCTTGAAACTCTGGATTCTGACAGAGGGCCATGAGAGTTCAACCAGCGCGCAAAAATGGAGGCTCTAGACCCTTCCAGAGCCGAGATATCGGATGTCAAAGTTTTGACCTGAAAAAAAACATAAGGGGTAACACTGTCGTTTTTGGCCGAAATTTTGACCCCCTCCGATCTTCTTGAAACTCTGGATTCTGACAGAGGGCCATGAGAGTTCAAAAAGCGCGCAAAAATGGAGGCTCTAGACCCTTCCAGAGCCGAGATATCGGATGTCAAAGTTTTGATCCGAAAAAAAAACATAAGGGGTAACACTGTCGTTTTTGGCCGAAATTTTGATCCCCTCCGATATTCTTGAAACTCTGGATTCTGACAGAGGGCCAAGAGACTTCGACCAGCGCGCAAAAATGGAGGCTCTAGACCCTTCCAGAGCCGAGATATCGGATGTCAAAGTTTTGACCTGAAAAAAAACATAAGGGGTAACACTGTCGTTTTTGGCCGAAATTTTGACCCCCTCCGATCTTCTTGAAACTCTGGATTCTGACAGAGGGCCACGAGACTTCGACCAGCACGCAAAAATGGAGGCTCTAGACCCTTCCAGAGCCGAGATATTGGACGTCAAAGTTTTGACCCGAAAAAAAAACATAAGGGGTAACACTGTCGTTTTTGGCCGAAATTTTGACCCCCTACGATCTTCTTGAAACTCTGGATTCTGACAGAGGGCCACGAGACTTCGACCAGCGCGCAAAAATGGAGGCTCTAGACCCTTCCAGAGCCGAGATATCGGATGTCAAAGTTTTGACCTGAAAAAAAAAAAAACATAAGGGGTAACACTGTCGTTTTTGGCCGAAATTTTGACCCCCTCCGATCTTCTTGAAACTCTGGATTCTGACAGAGGGCCACGAGACTTCGACCAGCGCGCAAAAATGGAGGCTCTAGACCCTTCCAGAGCCGAGATATCGGATGTCAAAGTTTTGACCTGAAAAAAAACATAAGGGGTAACACTGTCGTTTTTGGCCGAAATTTTGACCCCCTCCGATCTTCTTGAAACTCTGGATTCTGACAGAGGGCCATGAGAGTTCAACCAGCGCGCAAAAATGGAGGCTCTAGACCCTTCCAGAGCCGAGATATCGGATGTCAAAGTTTTGATACGAAAAAAAACCATAAGGGGTAACACTGTCGTTTATGGCCGAAATTTTGACCCCCTCCGATATTCTTGAAACTCTGGATTCTGACAGAGGGCCACGACACTTCGACCAGCGCGCAAAAATGGAGGCTCTAGACCCTTCCAGAGCCGAGATATTGGACGTCAAAGTTTTGACCCGAAAAAAAACATAAGGGGTAACACTGTCGTTTTTGGCCGAAATTTTGACCCCCTACGATCTTCTTGAAACTCTGGATTCTGACAGAGGGCCACGAGACTTCGACCAGCGCGCAAAAATGGAGGCTCTAGACCCTTCCAGAGCCGAGATATCGGATGTCAAAGTTTTGACCTGAAAAAAAAACATAAGGGGTAACACTGTCGTTTTTGGCCGAAATTTTGAGCCCCTCCGATCTTCTTGAAACTCTGGATTCTGACAGAGGGCCACGAGACTTCGACCAGCGCGCAAAAATGGAGGCTCTAGACCCTTCCAGAGCCGAGATATCGGATGTCAAAGTTTTGACCTGAAAAAAAAACATAAGGGGTAACACTGTCGTTTTTGGCCGAAATTTTGACCCCCTCCGATCTTCTTGAAACTCTGGATTCTGACAGAGGGCCACGAGACTTCGACCAGCGCGCAAAAATGGAGGCTCTAGACCCTTCCAGAGCCGAGATATCGGATGTCAAAGTTTTGACCTGAAAAAAAAACATAAGGGGTAACACTGTCGTTTTTGGACGAAATTTTGACCCCCTCCGATCTTCTTGAAACTCTGGATTCTGACAGAGGGCCACGAGACTTCGACCAGCGCGCAAAAATGGAGGCTCTAGACCCTTCCAGAGCCGAGATATCGGATGTCAAAGTTTTGACCTGAAAAAAAAACATAAGGGGTAACACTGTCGTTTTTGGCCGAAATTTTGACCCCCTCCGATATTCTTGAAACTCTGGATTCTGACAGAGGGCCACGAGACTTCGACCAGCGCGCAAAAATGGAGGCTCTAGACCCTTCCAGAGCCGAGATATCGGATGTCAAAGTTTTGACCTGAAAAAAAAAAACATAAGGGGTAACACTGTCGTTTTTGGCCGAAATTTTGACCCCCTCCGATCTTCTTGAAACTCTGGATTCTGACAGAGGGCCACGAGACTTCGACCAGCGCGCAAAAATGGAGGCTCTAGACCCTTCCAGAGCCGAGATATCGGATGTCAAAGTTTTGACCTGAAAAAAAACATAAGGGGTAACACTGTCGTTTTTGGCCGAAATTTTGACCCCCTCCGATCTTCTTGAAACTCTGGATTCTGACAGAGGGCCACGAGACTTCGACCAGCGCGCAAAAATGGAGGCTCTAGACCCTTCCAGAGCCGAGATATCGGATGTCAAAGTTTTGACCTGAAAAAAAAAACATAAGGGGTAACACTGTCGTTTTTGGCCGAAATTTTGACCCCCTCCGATCTTTTGAAACTCTGGATTCTGACAGAGGGCCACGAGACTTCGACCAGCGCGCAAAAATGGAGGCTCTAGACCCTTCCAGAGCTGAGATATCGGATGTCAAAGTTTTGACCTGAAAAAAAACATAAGGGGTAACACTGTCGTTTTTGGCCGAAATTTTGACCCCCTCCGATCTTCTTGAAACTCTGGATTCTGACAGAGGGCCACGAGACTTCGACCAGCGCGCAAAAATGGAGGCTCTAGACCCTTCCAGAGCCGAGATATCGGATGTCAAAGTTTTGACCTGAAAAAAAAAACATAAGGGGTAACACTGTCGTTTTTGGCCGAAATTTTGACCCCCTCCGATCTTCTTGAAACTCTGGATTCTGACAGAGGGCCATGAGACTTCAACCAGCGCGCAAAAATGGAGGCTCTAGACCCTTCCAGAGCCGAGATATCGGATGTCAAAGTTTTGACCCAAAAAAAAAAACATAAGGGGTAACACTGTCGTTTTTGGCCGAAATTTTGACCCCCTCCGATCTTCTTGAAACTCTGGATTCTGACAGAGGGCCACGAGACTTAGACCAGCACGCAAAAATGGAGGCTCTAGACCCTTCCAGAGCCGAGATATCGGACGTCAAAGTTTTGACCCGAAAAAAAAAAACATAAGGGGTAACACTGTCGTTTTTGGCCGAAATTTTGACCCCCTCCGATCTTCTTGAAACTCTGGATTCTGACAGAGGGCCACGAGACTTCGACCAGCGCGCAAAAATGGAGGCTCTAGACCCTTCCAGAGCCGAGATATCGGATGTCAAAGTTTTGACCTGAAAAAAAAAACATAAGGGGTAACACTGTCGTTTTTGGCCGAAATTTTGACCCCCTCCGATCTTCTTGAAACTCTGGATTCTGACAGAGGGCCACGAGACTTCGACCAGCGCGCAAAAATGGAGGCTCTAGACCCTTCCAGAGCCGAGATATCGGATGTCAAAGTTTTGACCTGAAAAAAAAACATAAGGGGTAACACTGTCGTTTTTGGCCGAAATTTTGACCCCCTCCGATCTTCTTGAAACTCTGGATTCTGACAGAGGGCCACGAGACTTCGACCAGCGCGCAAAAATGGAGGCTCTAGACCCTTCCAGAGCCGAGATATCGGATGTCAAAGTTTTGACCTGAAAAAAAAAAACATAAGGGGTAACACTGTCGTTTTTGGCCGAAATTTTGACCCCCTCCGATCTTCTTGAAACTCTGGATTCTGACAGAGGGCCACGACACTTCGACCAGCGCGCAAAAATGGAGGCTCTAGACCCTTCCAGAGCCGAGATATCGGATGTCAAAGTTTTGACCTGAAAAAAAAAACATAAGGGGTAACACTGTCGTTTTTGGCCGAAATTTTGACCCCCTCCGATCTTCTTGAAACTCTGGATTCTGACAGAGGGCCACGAGACTTCGACCAGCACGCAAGAATGGAGGCTCTAGACCCTTCCAGAGCCGAGATATCGAAGGTCAAAATTTGGACCTGAAAAAAAAACATAAGGGGTAACACTGTCATTTTTTTTTTGGCCGAAATTTTGACCCCCTCCGAACTTCTTGAAACTCTGGATTCTGAAAGAGGGCCACGAGACTTCGACCAGCGCGCAAAAATGGAGGCTCTAGACCCTTCCAGAGCCGAGATATCGAAGGTCAAAATTTGGACCTGAAAAAAAAACATAAGGGGTAACACTGTCGTTTTTGGCCGAAATTTTGACCTCCTCCGATCTTCTTGAAACTCTGGACTCTGACAGAGGGCCACGAGACTTCGACCAGCGCGCAAAAATGGAGGCTCTAGACCCTTCCAGAGCCGAGATATCGAAGGTCAAAATTTGGACCTGAAAAAAAAAACATAAGGGGTAACACTGTCTTTTTTTTTTTGGCCGAAATTTTGACCCCCTCCGATCTTCTTGAAACTCTGGATTCTGACAGAGGGCCACAAGACTTCGACCAGCAAAAATGGAGGCTCTAGACCCTTCCAGATTCGAGATATCGAAGGTCAAAATTTGGACCTGAAAAAAAAACATAAGGGGTAACACTGTCATTTTTTTTTTTTGGCCGAAATTTTGACCCCCTCCGATATTCTCGAAACTCTGGATTCTGACAGAGGGCCACGAGACTTCGACCAGCGCGCAAAAATGGAGCCTCTAGACCCTTCCAGAGCAGAGATATCGAAGGTCAAAATTTGGACCTGAAAAAAAAAACATAAGGGGTAACACTGTCATTTTTTTTTGGCCGAAATTTTGACCTCCTCCGATCTTCTTGAAACTCTGGACTCTGACAGAGGGCCACGAGACTTCGACCAGCGCGCAAAAATGGAGGCTCTAGACCCTTCCAGAGCCGAGATATCGGATGTCAAAGTTTTGACCTGAAAAAAAAAACATAAGGGGTAACACTGTCGTTTTTGGCCGAAATTTTGACCCCCTCCGATCTTCTTGAAACTCTGGATTCTGACAGAGGGCCACGAGACTTCGACCAGCACGCAAAAATGGAGGCTCTAGACCCTTCCAGAGCCGAGATATCGAAGGTCAAAATTTGGACCTGAAAAAAAAAACATAAGGGGTAACACTGTCATTTTTTTTTTGGCCGAAATTTTGACCCCCTCCGAACTTCTTGAAACTCTGGATTCTGAAAGAGGGCCACGAGACTTCGACCAGCGCGCAAAAATGGAGGCTCTAGACCCTTCCAGAGCCGAGATATCGAAGGTCAAAATTTGGACCAGAAAAAAAACATAAGGGGTAACACTGTCATTTTTTTTTTTGGCCGAAATTTTGACCCCCTCCGATCTTCTTGAAACTCTGGACTCTCACAGAGGGCCACGAGACTTCGACCAGCGCGCAAAAATGGAGGCTCTAGACCCTTCCAGAGCCGAGATATCGAAGGTCAAAATTTGGACCTGAAAAAAAAACATAAGGGGTAACACTGTCATTTTTTTTTTGGCCGAAATTTTGACCTCCTCCGATCTTCTTGAAACTCTGGATTCTGACAGAGGGCCACAAGACTTCGACCAGCGCGCAAAAATGGAGGCTCTAGACCCTTCCAGATTCGAGATATCGAAGGTCAAAATTTGGACCTGAAAAAAAAAACATAAGGGGTAACACTGTCATTTTTTTTTTTTGGCCGAAATTTTGACCCCCTCCGATCTTCTCGAAACTCTGGATTCTGACAGAGGGCCACGAGACTTCGACCAGCGCGCAAAAATGGAGGCTGTAGACCCTTCCAGAGCCGAGATATCGAAGGTCAAAATTTGGACCTGAAAAAAAACATAAGGGGTAACACTGTCATTTTTTTTTTTTTGGCCGAAATGTTGACCCCCTCCGATCTTCTTGAAAGTCTGGATTCTGACAGAGGGCCACGAGACTTCGACCAGCGCGCAAAAATGGAGGCTGTAGACCCTTCCAGAGCCGAGATATCGAAGGTCAAAATTTTGACCTGAAAAAAAAAACATAAGGGGTAACACTGTCATTTTTTTTTTTGGCCGTAATTTTGACCCCCTCCGAACTTCTTGAAACTCTGGATTCTGAAAGAGGGCCACGAGACTTCGACCAGCGCGCAAAAATGGAGGCTCTAGACCCTTCCAGAGCCGAGATATCGGATGTCAAAGTTTTGACCTGAAAAAAAAAACATAAGGGGTAACACTGTCATTTTTTTTTTTGGCCGAAATTTTGACCCCCTCCGATCTTCTTGAAACTCTGGACTCTGAAAGAGGGCCACGAGACTTCGACCAGCGCGCAAAAATGGAGGCTCTAGACCCTTCCAGAGCCGAGATATCGAAGGTCAAAATTTGGACCTGAAAAAAAACATAAGGGGTAACACTGTCATTTTTTTTTTTGGCCGAAATTTTGACCACCTCCGGTCTTCTTGAAACTCTGGACTCTGACAGAGGGCCACGAGACTTCGACCAGCGCGCAAAAATGGAGGCTCTAGACCCTTCCAGAGCCGAGATATCGAAGGTCAAAATTTGGACCTGAAAAAAAAAAAACATAAGGGGTAACACTGTCATTTTTTTTTCTGGTCAAAATTTTGATTTTCAATATCTCAGCTCTGGAAGGGTCTAGAGCCTCAATTTTTGCACCCAGGTCCATGTCTCATGGCCCTCTATCAGAATCCAGAGTTTTGAGAAGATTTGAGAAACTTAATTTTTCACCCGCCAAAAAAAAACATAAGGGGTAACACTGTCAATTTTTTTTTTCTGGTCAAAATTTTGATTTTCAATATCTCAGCTCTGGAAGGGTCTAGAGCCTCAATTTTTGCACCCAGGTCCATGTCTCATGGCACTCTATCAGAATCCAGAGTTTTGAGAAGATTGGAGAAAATTAATTTTTCACCCCCCGAAAAAAAATGTAAGGGGTAACAGTCATTTTTTTTTTCTGGTCAAAATTTTGAGTTTCAATATCTCAGCTCTGGAAGGGTTTGGGGCCTCAATTTTTGCACCCAGGACCATGTCTCGTGGCCCTCTATCAGCATCCAGAGATTTGAGAAGATCGGAGAAACTTAATTTTTCACCCCCCGAAAAAAAACATAAGAGGTAACACTGCCTTTTTTTTTCTGGTCAAAATTTTGAGTTTCAATATCTCAGCTGTGTCTTGTGTCTTGTGTCACAAACAAAAACTAGACAAAACACCAAAAAAAATACTTTAATTTTTACAGATTTTTTAAACTTTATTTTTACAAAGATAACATATCACCACACAGATATCTTCCTGACTCCAAGATCCTAAAACCATCAGAACTTTTCACTCCCCATGAACAGCCATTGCTGGAGAAAACTGCAGACACCTGAAAAACAGAATAGCCACAAGTCAAACAGCAGACTAGCAGCAACTATATTCTCACTGCAAAGAATGCTGTAGACCAGAATCTGCACTGCTGGAGTCAGACACTCACCAACAACTGGAACGTCACAGAGCCACAGCGAGAGAGAACTGCAGAGACACATGTCAACTCGCACTGGGAAGAATGCTGTGCACCAGAATCTGACCTGCTGGAGACAGACACTCGCCGACAACTGGAACACCACAGAGACACCTGAAAAATAGAAAAATAGCCACATGTCAAATCTCACTGGGAAGAATTCTGTAGACCAGAATCTCAAGTCACATAGATCTGTTAGGAATGATCAAGGTTAGGAAAGGGAACCAATTTGAAAGCTTCAGCGATAAGGGATGACATTTTGCTTACCTTTCCATTAAGCATAGACCCAGGTTTAAAATCAAGTCTTTGGGTCAATTAAGTCACCATTACACCTGCAAGAGAAAATCCAAACAGTGGAGAATATCAACTTTGTGGCTTAAAGTGGATATCTTGTAAAGATCATAAAGAGTATATGGAGCTCACCTGTTCCCTCCTCAGTAAAACTCACATTTACAAGAAATGAGTCTCACATTTGGTGTTGAAAAACACTGACGTATGAACAATCAGAGAGGCACAGCCCGTGGCATTCACCTGGTGGGAGAAGATAGACAATTAAGTCAAGCACAGGCATAAAGAACACCCTCAGCAGGAGTCACACACCTTTGCAGTTTCAGTCAGGCACTGGCTGGTCAAATTATGGATCACAGCACACTTCCACTAAAGCTTGATCGGGTACAGGTTGGCCATGTGTACATCTGTGGAACTGACAAACCACAAGGCAAGAAAATAAAGCGTCACTCAACTTTCAGTCACGTTGAACTTGGGCAAACCTTTCACCTCAAAAACGTGGGAGAGTTCTCAGTCAGGAATAAAACTGAACTCCAGTCCTCACGACCCATTGCTCTGCATATTGTGCATGTCACATGCAGAGCAGTGGGTCATGAGGACAGGAGTTGAGAACCACTGTTTTAGTGTGTACAAACCAATCTGAGCCTCTGGATTTAACTTGTGAGAAAGCTGCAACATCAGCCCCGTTGAGGAAACATTTGTCCACTGACCGATCCAGGTTATTATCTTGGTCCAATAAAACAAATTAAAGAGAAAAGTGCAAAAAGCTGCATTGGCTCCATTCAAAGTCTTACACCGAAGCGAACTCTCCTCCACCACGACCAGATCGTACTGCAATAAAGAAAGGAATAATAAACATTTAAAAGCAGTCATTCAAGTTGAAATTTCTGCATCTTAGAAGAAGCTGCATTTCATTTGCTGAAATGGTGAAACATCTGGTCTTACCATTTGAGCAAAAGCCACAAATTTGGGATTCATGGAGACACCTCTGAAACTACCTGCAAAGACACAAACAAAATCACATATGTTGCATTTTAAGATGATAGCTTCAACCAGGGGTCATTCACAACTCACCTGTTTGTCCTGGATTGGAAATAGGTTTCTCTGTTTGGATCAAGGTCAATATAGGTAAGGTCTGAACATGAATTTGAGCTCTGAAGACCTTGAACTTCAAACCTTCAGCTTCTGCACCAAATCTCCATCTACCCAAGGAGCCTGTAGAGAACTTCAGTTAACATACAAGAAACCAAGACAAAAAAAGAGCCACATGCATCAAATGACTATGACCGTTACCTACAAAGCAGACCAACAGCAGGAGCAGAGAGCAGTGACTGAACTGATCTAAAACTTGGCTTTTTAAAGAGCCCAGCCAGCTGGAGCCAATGACGAGTAGGTGGAGCCACTGACGAGTAGGAGGAGCCACTGACGAGTAGGAGGAGTTCCAAGATCCAATCAGCTGTTGAATCACCAATCAGCTGCTGGAATGGTTGCAGAAGCCATCTTATCTTAACCAGTTCTTTGGGCACGTAACAGGGTGAATAAACTCTGAGATTTAATGTTCAGAAATTATGTGTGTGTTAATGAATTCCAACCTGTTGAGCTCTATCCAATGGTGCCAAAAATACATATCTGAGATCAAACTGTATTGAATAAAGCAACAAAAAGGCGTATCTGACATATTTGATTTTTTTTTATTTGAAAATGTTTTAGAGCATGTTCATTGTGTTATTATGCCATCATTTTTTTTTTTACTTAAATACTCATTCATGTCAGTATGCCTGTGGTTGCAATGTTTGTGGTTTAAGGTTAATAATACAGGTGATTGAAGTGTGGTCAAAATTTTTTTTTGTCTCTCGTGTAAAGTTTGTTGAAAGCCACTTACGCCCCTCTGGCTCCAAGCCCGCGATATAGGCATATATTAAACATTTGATTTGATTTGTAATATTATTTGTATTGCATTTTCTTGAACATTTACACAACAGTGTACATCACATATCTGTAACATCAAATATAATGTACAAAAATAAAACAAACAACAGAGAATTGGGGAAACTTAATTTTTTGCCAAAAAAAATAAAAAAACATAAGGGGTAACACAATTTTGATTTTCAATATCTCGGCTCTGGAAGGGTATAGAGCCTCCATTTTTGCACCCAGGTCCATGTCTCGTAGCCCTCTATCAGAATCCAGAATTTTGAGAAGATTGGGGAAACTTAGTTTTTCACGCCCCGAAAAAAAAACATAAGGGGTAACACTGTCGTTTTTTTTTCGTGTCGACATTTAGAGTTTCGATATCTCAGCTCTGGAAGGGTCTAGAGCCTCCATTTTTTTCACTCAGGTCTAAGTCTCATGGCCCTCTATCAGAATCCAGAGTTTCAAGAAGATCAGAGAAACTCAAAATTTCGACCCGAAAAAAAAATGACAGTGTTACCCCTTTTGTTTTTTTCTGGGTGAAAAATTAAGTTTCTCCAATCTTCTCAAAACTCTGGATTCTGACAGAGGGCCATGAGACTTAGACCTGAGTGCAAAAAATGGAGGCTGCAATTGTGAAATATAAAGTCAAAATTTCAAGATATAAAGTCAGAATTGTGAGCTATAAAGTCAGAATTGCGTGATATAAAGTCGCAATTGTGTGATATAAAGTCACAATTGCGAGTTATGAAGTCAGAATTGCGAGATTTAAACTATTCCGATGGGAAAAAAGTAAGTCTTTTTTCCCCTTAGAATTGGCCAGATAAGTCGCAATTTAGAGTTTACATCTCACAATTCTGAGAAAAGATGTCAGAATTTCGACATATAACCTCGCAATTGTGTGATATAAACGCAATTGCGATGTAAACTCGCAATTCTGAGAAATATAGTCAGAATTGTGAGATAAAAAGTCACAATTATTTATTTTATTTTTTCATTCAGTGGCGGAAACAAGCTTCCATAGTATGATGTGTGCAACGTGTATATAATATTATTATGTTGTTATAATATGGTTTAAAAAAATCCATGTTGCACACATCATGCCGGAGGAAACGATAGTCACAGTGAAGGTGATATTCATAAAAATGACAAATATTTGATCATTTTCACACCTCTCTTGCTAGCAGTTACTGAATTTATGGAACATGTTTTGTTTACAAGCTTTGCATATTTATTTGTGTTTGTGAGCGCGTGTGTGTGTGTGTTTGAGAGAGAGAGAGTTTGGTGCAACATGACTGAGTAAACGCAGACAAAACAGTATATTTTGGTTGACCTAATACACAATTTGTGCTCCGTATCCCTCGCTCTTCTAGTTAATATGGTGATGTAGACGAGTAGAATCTGTGGCAACACCGGTGGCGTTCTCTGAAGATTGGGTATTTGTTTCTAAATCCTCCTTAGATTTTGTTACAAACAAGGATTTTCCATGTTGATTTGGAAGTCTTATCATCACAACACAAGGAACACGCCTCTCCGAGGAGTAAAGGTGCGGTTTGACTAATGGAAAAAAGACGTTTCCATGAGGTAACCCAAAGCCGATGGTGATTTGTTTAGTTGAACACGTAGAGTGTATTTGTGTACTGACAATTTTATGGTCTTGTTCCCAATTTCTTTGATCGAGTACATTACAATTTAAAGTACTTCTCATCTGATAGTTATATCATGATGATTTGATCTTTGATGTAACTTTATTTAGGGAACATTACATCTACACAAAAGTCTATGGCTATAAATTGACGTTTCTTGTACTTTCATGTATTATTGGGTGACATACAGTTCTGTTTTCACCTCTGTTTGCGAAGTGATGAAAATGTCCTGGTTTTCAAAAAAAAAATGCTGGGAAAGATCAGCTTTACAGCAAAATATACTGTAGATGGGCAAACAAGGAGGATGACGAAAAAAACAGGATAAAAATATAAATATATTTTGTTAGTTCGTTTTTGTAAGTTGGTGAGAGCTATTTTTGTTCAATTTTAGTTATTTAATATTTATATATTTATTTTTCTAAGACACAATCATTTCTACCATTATTTTTGAAACCTGTCATAATAAAACGAACAGTATTTATATCGTTTTTACCATAACCAGCCATGTCCAACTGATCTGACGGCACGGGCGCTTCGGTCTGCGCATGCAGGAAATCGCAAGACGATTTCGATATATATAAATATGTTTAGATCTTCACAGGTAAAACTTCCGAAATCTCTGTAACAATGAGTGACGTACACACGCGAGAGATCACTCTCCCGCGCCCTCAGATCAGTTGGACATGGCTGTGGTTACACAAGGTAAAAACGATATAAACACTGTTCGTTTTCTCACACAAAGCGCTCGTTTCGTGTCTTAGGCCATCAATGTGTACTTACATTGACGAGTCATTAAATCATGTTTAATTTTGTCTTCTCTGTGCATGCTCTTCGAGGTGAACCAAGGGTCGACCCCCTAAACCTGCATTAAATGACTGATAGATAACAACGGTTTGACCTAAAAATGTCAAAATTGAAAATACTGTGGAAGGAAAGACACCTACATCTTGGATGCCCTTGAGGTAAGATAAAACATGCTAAAAATTAACTTCAAAGTGAACTATCCCTTTAAGTAACCTCTGAGAAGCCTATCTGAACATGTGTCTGGTAATATAAGAAATTCGCTATCCATACACTGTAAAAAATGTAACCTGCGTTTCCCCATTCTGCCTTGCCGCAGCGCGATTTTATTCTGTCGCAGACCATCCAGTTATTCAATGCATACTGAATATATTTGTAGCATGCACACAATATTTACCATACTATACTGAAAATAAAACATTAATAGTAGTATGCATGCCATTAATAACAGCCATATTTTATTGCAGTGTCATTTGGTGTGGCCAAAGTCACAGAAGGTCACTGGTTTAACTTTGCTTAAAGCAAATTGTATTGCTTTGTCAATTGGGTATGAAGAGCACGGGTTCCAGTGTGTTCTGCCTGACACACACACACACACACACACACACACAATTATCAAAAATAACATGGAATTAAAAGCAGAATTTCCATTGGCATTGTTGAAATTCCATTTTTATTTATTTATGAAGAGTGATGAGACTCGAATCTCCATCACAAGGAATAAATTACAGCACATTTAAAGTTTGAATGGCCTTTTCAATTTACAGTTAAATATAGAAAAGTTTCAGATAAAAAAAAACAAACAAACTGTAATATATGTAAAAATATGCAAGTTACAGAAACTGAGTGAGTTCGTATGATGGATTGAATATCTAGAAATAAGAGAGATTTAACAAACAGCATAAGCCTCGTCCTTTGGAAATGATGTTCATCAACAAAGTTCAGAAATGTAATGAAATCTAATGCATTACCAGTGATTTGAACGGTTAACATCATGAGCATTTATTCAAATTCATATATTCCTTTAACTCAATGGTGACATTTTTACATTTATATCACTGACAAGGCACATAATTTCTAAAACACAATCCAGAGTGATTCCAGTGTTGTAAATGAATGTAACGTGGCATTAATGCGCAGAATGTTCATCGTTATGATCATGTGATCATTCGCTGTGAGTCTGTGGTTGTTCAGATGTGGCTCGATGATCCGCACCCACTGCCTCTGCTACACACGTAAAACCTCGTGCCCTATTCATAAAACAAAACAGATGTGTTTAATACTATTACGTTTGTTAACATTTAGTAGGAGTGTAACAGTACACAGAAGTCACGGTTCGGTACGCCTCTCGGTTTGATTGGGGTCACGGTTTGATACGATAGCAGGGTATATACAGTATTCCTTAAGTTAAATTTACTACTTTTTAATACCTTTTTTACTGCCTTCAGAATTTTTTTTAAAACCATCACGACACTGAATTAAGTGTTAATCAGCAGCAATTTTTCTATTATTTACACAGATTTTGACATTTATAACATAAAAATGGCAAAAGATCTGCTGCGTGACAGGATTTAATAGGGGAAACTGCGAAAATGTGACTAAAACGAATATTTTTTTCAATTTAAACTAAATGTTGGATTCAGTATAGTGTTCCTTACAACTCACTAAAGATCCAGTGATCCGTGGATATTGACATGCAGCCAGGAATCGTGTTGCCTGACATTTAACGTTATGTTTGCCTGATTTCGACACCGGGAAATAAAAGCAATATAGACCTAAACATAAAGCAAATTTGCCTGTGAACGCTTTATATAAATACAATATAGGTAGGTCTAAATCCGGGTGATCACTTGTTCACAGATGATGTCGATCGACCATTGAATATAGCGTCAGCATCAAACATAGACAGAGATGAAAGATCTTTGATTATGCCCAGATAAGCTAAATATCCCACAGAATAGGACACCTGATAGTCTGAAAAAAATAATACCTAATTTTTAAAAAAATAATACCTCTCAGACTACATTTAACACTTTTAATGGCCTTAAATTTGACAATTTTGATTTATCACTTTTTAATACTTTTTAAAACCCCGCGGACACCCTGGATAGGGAAAAGCAACAGATTTCCAATGCTAGGGATGGGCAACGATTAATCATTAGCAAATAAAAGTTTGTGTTTACATAATATATATGCATGTAGTTTGTATAATTAATTTGTATATTTAAAAACACACACATGCATGTTTATATTTAAGAAATATTTGCATGTATACACTTTATATATATTTCTACATAATAAATATTTTATATAAATATAAATATTTAATATATTAACAAATTTTTCATAAATATGTGCATGTATATATTTTATATATATGTATTCACAATTAATATTATATATAAATATAAATATTTGACATATCGATCAAAAAATTGACATCAAATTTGTATTGAACAAATTTTTCTTAAACATATACATGCATGTGTGTGTATTTATATATGCAAATTAATTATACACACTACACACACATATATTATGTAAACACAAACTTTTATTTTGCTAACGATTAATCGTTGCCCATCCCTAGTTCTTATTGATTTTGAACAGACAGTCTTATAAATTAGTTTGTTCCACTCAGTGGCGTTTAATCTGCTAGTTGCACTAGTACAGCCTCCTTTAGATTTGATTTGATTTATTTAATTGTATCACGAATGCCTTACACATGAAACAAAAAATACAATCGAGGATAAAAACACAATAAATTCCAAGAGTGCGTTTCCCAAAAGCATCGTTAGTCAACTATGGACGCAATTTCCATTGAACTCTATTGGTAACGATTGAACTTGCGACCGTAGTTGGCTACCGATGCTTTCAGGAAACGCACCCCTGGACTTTATTTCCATTGTGGAACACATAACTTCAAGACAAGACACTTACAGATTGTGTGATTATCAATGACATAACATAAAAACATTTTTATATCAAATAAAAAATAAATAAAAACGGTCACGGGCCCCCGATTCTGTCGCTTTAGTGTATTTAGCGCTATTTATTTTTAGTCGACTAATCGTTGCGCAGGACAAGAATTTGATCGACTAAGGATTTCTTTGGTTGGCTACAGCCCTAGATGTTTTAGTCACATAACAACAGTTAATGGAAACGCTGTCCTTTCACAATAGTTTTTAGAAAATTTAGAAAATATCGCACAAATCTGTAACGGAAACGCGGCTTGTGTTTGCGGTCTGACTGTACGCACCGAACCGTGACGGTTTGAGACGTCACACCCCTAATATCTAGAGAAATGGAAAAAACATAGGCATGCTCACTTCAACAGGTCGTCCAGCTCTCTCTTGATTTTGTTGACGACTGGCGGACCCTGAAACACGAGAGCCGTGTAGAGCTGCACGAGAGAAGCTCCCGCGAGGATCTTATCCAGTGCGTCCCGTCCGCTGGCCACTCCTCCCACGCCAACAATGGGCATCTTCCCTGCAGGCTCACACACAAGCTTACTTCCTTATTAATCAGACTCACACACAAGCTTACTTCCTTATTAATGGTGCTATATGTATTTTTTAGCAGCCTATATTGGTGATGTTTCAGATTGCAACCAATTTTTCTAAGAGCGCACGTGCAGGCGAATTTCAGACTCCGTGCGCAAGGGCCTTAAAGCTAAAAACAAGGATTTAAGGGTACCTTGAGTCAGTGTGTACATCTCTCGCACTGTTTGAGTAGACAGCTCCTTCAGAGGCTGACCACTGAGTCCTCCTAGTTCATCTTTTTTAGGGTCTTTAAGAGTATCTGGTCTGGAAATAGTGGTGTTGGAAACCATTAAACCATCAACGCCAACCTAAAAAACACAAAACATCAAAATCCTGTAATAATGCACCTTGCCCATCTTGTAAATGAATCAGCCATAATAATTTGCACGTGTTTCTTTGACCTGTGGAAGACTGACCTCCATGATGACCTCAGCGATGTCTCGCTTGTCCTGCGTGGAAAGATCGGGGGCGATTTTCACGACTACAGGAAGTCGCTTCTCCGTCCGCAAAGAATCACGCTCTTTAATCACCTGAAGAACCACCGACACCAACATCAAATGATAAAATTTGAAACAGATTTTTTCAATTTTTCAGCAGAAAATAAGATTTCTCCCTTTTATAAAAAACAAGATTCAACACAAATCTTTCTATATGTAGTGCAGCGATATCATAAATATACCGTTGGACTAATACGTACTATATTAAACAGATTTATCAGCAATTGTTTTCATAGAACTTCTTAATTAATTTAATGCAAATGATTTAATGTTCTATGTACTTTGAGATAGCAGTTATATTTCCATCCAGACAAGGTGGAGAATTTAACTCAAATTGCGTAAATTTGGAATATCGCATAAAACACTCGTGGAAAAAAGCGTTTCCATCCCATTTGATCAAGAGAACAAAATCATCACTTCCAGGGAAATTGGCTCAAAATATATAAGTTGCTCAAATCTGCCTCTTTTTTACCTTCACCATTTTTTTTTCCACTGATTTTTTATGTGATCTCCCCAAAATGTAAAGGTAGCTGGATGGAAACGTAGCTAGAGCTAGTTAATAGTGATGCATATTTATGAAAATTTTGTCCGATACCGATAAATCTTTATATTCAAAGCCGATATTAACCGATATATTGGCCGATAAATCTAAATCCTAATTTTTTTATAATTTCTGAGAGCCTGAATACAAAACAAAAGTCTGTCCATTAAATAATTGTGCAATAATAATAATAATTGTGTCCCAAGCACACAATTATAATATTCTCAATATAATTTTATGCAGCCTATATGACTGCACGTTGCAGTTTCCTATATTTTATTTAAGTGATTCCGATCATTTTTAAGCCGTTTTAAAATTTTTTATTTTCATTTTTTAATTCAGTCGTACGTAACAAATAAATTTATCGGCTGTACTATATCGGGCAAATGTTATTATCGGGCCGATAACGCTAACATTACAAATTAACATATATCAGCCGATACCGATATTGTGGCCGATATATCGGCTTCCCTACCAGTTAGCTTTTGTTGTAAGTACACCATTATGGGCCAAATGCATTTAATTGATGGCCATTCAAAACACAAACATGTACAGGTGAACCTCAAAAAATTTGAATATGGTGCAAAAGTTCATTTATTTCAATAATTCAACTTAAAAGGTGAAACTAATATATATTATATAGACTAATTACATGCAAAGTGAGATATTTCAAGCCTTTGTTATAATTTTATAGTTTATAAAAACCCCAAATTCATCAAAATTATAACAAATAAAGGCTTGAAATATCTGACTTTGCATGTAATGAGTCTATTTATATATAATATATTAGTTTCTAGGGCCGTCAAAACGATTAATCGCGATTAATCGCATCCAAAATAAAAGTTTGTGTTTACATAATATATGTGGGGGCACTGTGTATAATTATTATATATATATATATATAAACACACACACATGCTTGTATATATTTAAGAAATATTTTCATGTATATTCTGTATATAGATTTATATATAATTTATATTATATATAAATATAAATATTTTATATATAAATAATATTTTATATATATATATATAATATATTAGTTTCTAGGGCCGTCAAAACGATTAATCACGATTAATCGCATCCAAAATAAAAGTTTGTGTTTCCATAATATATGTGGGGGCACTGTGTACAATTATTTTATATATATATATAAACACACACACACATGCTTGTATATATTTAAGAAATATTTTCATGTATATTCTATATATAGATTTATATATAATTTATATTTTATATAAATATAAATATTTTATATATAAATAATATTTTATTCTTAAATATACATGCATGTGTGTTTTTTATATATATACAAAATAATTATACACAGTGCACCCACATATATTAAACACAAGTTTTATTTTGGATGCAATTAATCGTTTTGACAGCCCTATTAGTTTCACATTTTAAGTTGAATTACTGAAATAAATGATCTTTTGCACAATATTCTACATTCTGTTTCTAACTTGCAAAATATTTACCATAGTAGACTAAAGCTGCCTTATATACACACTATAATGCTTCAACAGGACAGGATTCTTCTAGACCGTGGTGGGATGTTGTCGAGAGCATCAAATGGACACGTCTGGACACATTTAATGCAGTTTTCAGACCTGGAATGAAGTATTACCTCGTCCAGAAGGTGGCGCAGTTCTTCCTTGCCCTGTAGGGCTCTCAGGCCGGGAGTGTTGGGACTGCTCACATTCACTACCAGATAGTCAGCGAGAGGACCCAGTGTCCGCACACCCTCCACATAATCCGACACCGCATCCGTGGAAAGCTTGTTCTTCCCCAGATTCACACCAAGAGGTTTTCCTGCTGAGATCGGACATGTATATGGTCACACAGAAGCATGACTGTCCTGGCAAAGCTGCTCAGATGTATTCAAATAAGTAGGAAAAAGCAGTGAACGTCTTTATTTCCAAGGCTTTAAGGGAAATTATATTATGTAAAGATATTCTGATTGAGTTAAGATTGAAAATGGAAACTCACACCCACAATTTTACAATAAATAAGAGTGAAATTTAGCTTTGTGTCTGTTATTTACCTTTTGTTAGTTCGGACTGGACATCCTTTCTGGCTTTCAACCTTTCTTGCACCGCAGAAAGGCCACAACTATTGAATCCATATCTGAAATATATGCATATTTATACAATTTGACATTTACTTCATTCATCAGGATGGTATTCTTCGAGCACCCCAATATTTGAGTTTGAAAATCTAGTACTATTACATTAATACCAATTATTGTGAACCAGGATTAAGTTTATTGGCTAAAATAACACAATTGAAGCCGTAATTCGTAAACACTCATGGAATGCGTGTTAGGGGTTTGCTCAAATCCTACGCATTTTAAAAGAGAAAGTCCAGACTTAAACTTTCCAACAGCATTTGGCATTCAAAACCGGCATCATGGACAAACAGCACTCGCTTACTCCATCTGGAGCGACTCCACCCTGGTTTGAATGCCTGTACACGACACTGGCTGACAATATTGCTGATGATAATGACATTTTTATTGTTTTATGATGACATCAGCTCATTAAACAGGCCAAAGAGATTATTTCTTTTAGTCACATGAAAATTGAAAACCTCGTCAAGTCAGAAATTAGGATTCAGTTCAAGCATATTTATAATAATAAAAAAAAAAAATTATTTCAATACGTTTTCTATATCCTCACTGTTGGGGGGAAACCTTGTGTCTCCAAAAAAACACTACTTTTCAGGAAAATAATACCTAATAATAAATAATTAAACACTGCACTGTCAAAGTTGATATTGTGGCTTTATATATATATTAGGGCTGTGCAAAAATTAATTGCGATTAATCGCATCCAAAATAAAAGTCTGTATGTGTGTGCTGCATATAATTATTTTGTATATATAAATACACACACATGCATGTATATATTTAAGAAAATGTGTTATTCATATGTAAAATATTTATATTTATATAATATAGATTATGTATTTATATACATATATATACAGAATTTAAGCGCAAATAATTCTTAAATGTATACATGCATGCATAGGTATTTATATCTACAAAATAATCATATACAGCACACTCAAATATATTGTGTAAACACAGACTTTTATTAATTTTTGCACAGCCCTAATATACATATATAGTATATATAATGTTTTATATATAATATATATATATATATATATATATATATATTATATTATAATATATAATATAATATATATATATATATATAGTATTATAATACCTAATATATATATATATATTTTATATATATATATTATATATATATATATCAGGGTTTCCGTTGTCCGGTAATTACCGGACATTGGCCGGGAAAAAAATTAAATGTCCGACAAAATAAAATCTCTCCGGTCAAATTGTCCGATTAAAATTGCCTAATAATCCCGCCCCCTGCCACAATCTGAACTAGAGAATAAGCCTAAAATCTATTAAGCAAAAATACACCGACATTTGGCTATGTTAAAGGAACAGGCTCTACCGTTTGAATGTTGTTAAAGACGGCACATATGGCCCGGAGCGCCTTATATTTGGATCAATTGGTTAATAACGCTCCACGTTATTACTCGCGCTCGTGTCCATTTTATGCCCGCTCTGTCACACGGACAGTTCAACCTCGTATAATATTCAATAATCAAATCACTGTTCCCGGCGCTGCTTCACAGAATGTTCATAAAGGCTCCCAGTTCAGCGCTCAACGCAGTTTGCTTCGCGCTCCACTCAAATCGCCCCCGCTCGCTCCAAAAAACGAAAGAAATCTGCATGTATTTTTATTTCACTTTTAGGTTAGACCACAGCCTTACCTTACAAAGAACTAAAGACCAACAACAACATTTTCCAAACAGAAATGTTTCATTTCAAATTACAAATAAGGACTAGCAAGAACAGGAAGCATACACAAAAAGTCCTGTAAAATTAAACGAATAAATGGGCCTAATAATATGAATAAAATTATATAAACAAAAATACACATAAAAGTTTTAAAAGTAAATTATAGGCCAGCATTTTGATAACTGAACTTTTGCCCATCGCACACGATAAAAATGTAAATAGGCTTATAACCGTTGTACATACAAACTGCTGTAAAATTAAACGAATAAATGGGCCTAATAATATAACTAAAATAAAAATACGAACAAAATTATAAAAAATATATACATAGGTCTACATAAATGTTTAAAAATAGCCTATTGTTAGGCCAGATTTTGATAAGCCTATTTTTGCGCAGCGCGCAATATTAAAATTTAAATTGGCTTATATCATCTGTAGACACACAAAAAAACTGTAAAATTAAACGAATCAATGGGCAAATTTTTAAATAAAGAATTTTTATTTATTATATAAATAAAAATCACATCAACATCAACATGTTAAATTAAATACATTTTGGTAATGGTAGGCTAAATTAACTATTAAGGCCACCAGACGCCATATCTAACTGATTTTTTTTGCGCAGAGAGCACGTGGATGACAATTTAAATTGTCTCAAACTTAAAAAAAGAAAGAAAAAGAATTGCTTTCCTTATCTAGCCTACAGTTCTCTTGAGTTCACCTTCAAGAACACGAGTTTGGACAATGTCTGAGGCTTCAGACACATGCGGTGGTTTCTTGAAAGCAAGGCAGCAGCGGAGAAAACCCTCTCTGCGCTCGCAGACTCGCTTGGGGATGCTGAATACAATGCAAGCAACTTTAGTCAGGCAGGGACGTGACTAAAGTTGAGGGTTCTCACTGCAGAGAGGGTTGTCGCTGCAGAATCGGATCAAGATGAAAGCAGCGAAGTCGAGAACAAGGTTACGCGGCATATGCGCATTGCAAGTTGTGGAGAGACACTGCGAAGTTTTGATTTTAAGTCGGCAGCTGTACATTTCAGCACTGCAAAACATCGTAAAAAGCCTAAAATTACGCAAGACAGTGTTATAGGCCTAGTCATTTGTTTGTTCCAATTAATTTGACAAGGAGTCATTTCATGGTGGCCAATTTAAATGTTACCATGAGACGCTACTACAGTATATAATTAAGTTCGCTTGAGTAAAAACTAGGCTACTATTCAGATATTGTACGGACGTTCATGTTTTCATCTTTTCTATTTGAAAGTTATGCTAATAAACATATTGCATTCTATACGGCCTGATTATGTCTTTTTTTAAGTTACATAACCTGCCTCCAGTTTTCCTCAACTTGACTAATTAAGAGACGGTATTTGACCGGCTTATCATCAAAATGTCCGTTAAACTAAACCTCTGCCGGTCACTTTGACCGGCACCATTTTTTTCTAGCGGAAACTCTGATATATATATATATATATATAAAACCCTAATATATATATATAGCAACAAAACGTCCAGGCGTGACGCAAGCCATTGAAATGAATAGGTTTTAGAGCAGCGTGCATGGCGTGTCATGTTGCAAAAGCATGTGAAAAAAAACGACAACGTTTGCTAGGCCAAAAACACCGTTAATCGAGCGATAAAAAAAATTAACGCACTTAAAATGGGTTTGCGTTAACGCCGTTAATAGCGCATTTAACTATATATTTAACTAAATAATAATATATATATATATATATATATATATATATATACATTACCGGTCAAAACTATGACAAACAGTAATATTGTGAAATATTATGACAATTTAAAATGACTGTTTTCTATTTTAATATATTTTAAAATGTAATTGAAAGCTGAATTTTCAACATCATTACTGTTGCTGATTACACATCAGTTTTCAGTGTCAGTGATCCTTCAGAAATCATTCTAATATGCTGATTTTATGCTCAAAAAACATAAATTATTATTTTCAATGTTGAAAACAGTCGTGTACCATTTTTCTCCCAAAATTCTATGATGAATAAAGTTCAAAAGAACAGCATTTATTTAAAATATCATCTTTTCTAACATTATAAATGTCTTTACTGTAACTTTTGATCAATTTAACTCATCCTTGATGAATAAAAGTATTTTCTAAATTTCTTTCCCACAAAAACTAAAAAATAAATTCTTACTGACCCCAAACTTTTGAATGGTAGTGATTAATGTTACAAAAGCTTTCCATTTCAGATCAATTCTGTTCTTTTGAACTTTCTATTCATCAAAGAATCCTGAAATAAAAATGTAAAAAACTGTTTTCAACATGGATAATAATCATAAATGTTTCTTGAGCATTATAATCTAATAATTTCTGTAGGATCATGTGACACTGAAGACTGGAGTAATGATGTTTTGATCACAGGAATAAATCACAATTCACTATATATTTACATAGAAAACCACTGTTTTAAATTGTAATAATATTCACAATATTACTGTTTTTTGGGGGGGATTTTTTTATCAAATAATTGCAGCCTTGGTGAGCAGAAGAGACTTCTTTTAAAAACAAAAAATCTTACCAATCTAAGTGTATATTTATATATATTTATATATACACACACGTAGTGTTTCTTGAGTAAAGAAATTCTGTACTTATTCAAACAACCAGTTCACAACTTATTGCATTGCAAACAAGCACAGACGCTTCAAACTGCACAATAGAAGTGGGCGGAGTTATGAGGTTTGACTGACAGTTTCAGGAGCCAATGGTGTTACGAGGTTTAGTCACAAGCTCTTTTTAATATCTTTCAGTGGTTAGATATTTATAAAACCCACAGACAGACATGAAGGGTGACCAATAGTAATGATTAACGGATTAAAAAAAGATTGAACATGAAGATTCGGGGCAAGACAGCGACCATATTAAATTAGTTAAAACATTAAGTTCCTTTTAAGATAGAAAAGAGCTACCGTAAGTGTTGTTTTCTATATTTAATTCTATAAATAAAGCACTATACGCATCACACAACAGATGTGCAGCACGAGACGAAGAGGACTTTGAGTTATGAATTATGAAGGGTAAAAAATGGCATTGATATGGATATACCCCGGTAGGAAAGCCTCACCACACCTGTTAATGACCGCCTGGTCTGACTCCAGTCTGAACACACGGGGCTTGGGGTTTCCGTCCTGAGGCCTCGGGGTGACGGTCCCCACCTCCACGAACCCAAAGCCCAGTCTATAGAGGCCATCCACGGCCTCACCGTGCTTGTCAAAGCCGGCTGCGATCCCAACTGGGTTCTGGAACTTTCGACCCATCACATGCACTTCCTGGTGGAAATAAATGATAAAATATTCAAATTAAAAATTAAATTACTTTGTCTTTACCTCAAATATTGATAAAAGTGTCCTGGCATATTAAGCCGATATAGTGAAAACTAATCTGAATGCTTATCGGGATGCACCGATGCCAACATTTTGTCCGATAACGATAATTCTTTATGAGTCCAATAACTCTTTATTTGAAAACCGATAACCAATATATTGGCTGAAAAATCTAAATACTAGGGCTATCAAACGATTAATCGTGATTAATAGCATCCAAAATAAAAGTTTGTGTTTACATAATATATGTGGGTGCACAGTGTATAATTATTATATATATATAAATACACACATATGCATGTATATATTTAAGAAATATTTTCATGTATGTACAGTATATAGATTTAAAAATAATTTATATTATATATAAATATAAAATAAATATAAAAATAAAATTTAAATAAATATAAAATGTTATACATAAATAATATTTTTTTTCTTAAACATACATGCATGTGTGTGTATTTATATATGTACAAAATAATAATACACACACACACAGTGCACCCACATATATTATGTAAACACAAAATTTTATTTTGGATGCGATTAACCGCGATTAATTACTTGACAGCCCTACTAAATACACATTTTTATTTCATTTTTGAGAACCCGATTACAAAAAACTAAAGTCTCACCATTTAAAGCGACGTCCCAAACAACTCAACTAAATTTTGATTTATGAAGCACTTTCAAAACCATAAAAATTGACCGAAATGCTGTTAATAAGTAGTAAATATCTCTAAAATACATAAAATAACAATAAAACAGACACCAAGAAAATCAAACAACAAATCATTTAGTTCTCAGACTTTATCAAACAAAATAAGCTTGATAAAATAAATGAGAAAAGGAAAATGATTTGATTTTTTTTGTTTTTGAAAGAAAACACACAATTATAACGTTCTCAATGTGATGTTCAGATATGTTCCACTTTACTGGATTTTCCTTTTCAAAGTGATTGCTATCATATTTCAAGCAATTAAAAACCATCATGTTGAAGAGAGCGCATCTGAAGTGTCTCGGCTGGAGGGAATAATACACCATTTATATCGGCTTTAAAGGAGTAGTTCACTTTAAAAAAACTTGCTGATAATTTACTCACCCCCATGTCATCCAAGATGTCTTTGTCTTTCTTTCTTCAGTCGAAAAGAAATTAAGGTTTTTGATGAAAACATTCCAGGATTTTCTCCATATAATGGACTTCAATGGGAACCAAACGGTTCAAGGTCGAAAAGACAGTTTCAGTGCAAACTACAAACTCTTCAAAGGACTTTAAACGATTCCAGACGATGAATAAGTGTCTTATCAAGCGAAACGATCGCTCATTTAATAAATAAATATCAAAGTTTAAGTTTTATAAGCTCAAATGTTCGCCTTGCTCTGTTCTGTGATGCGCGTTCGTGACTCTCATATTCGAACTAGTTCATCAAAATGAACGAATCTTGAATGAACGTTCATTTCGTTCGTTGAATGAACCAAATGACACGAAAAAAGATTCGTTCAGTTTGATGAACGAGTTCGAACCGGAGAATCACGAACGCGCATCACAGAACAGAGCAAGGCGAACATTTGAGCTTATTAAACTTAAACTTTGTTATTTATTTATTAAATGAGCGATCGTTTCGCTTGATAAGACCCTTATTCATCGTCTGGAATCGTTTGAACAGTTTGCACTGAAACTGCCGTTTGGTTCCCATTGAAGTCCATTATATGGAGAAAATCCTGGAATGTTTTCATCATAAACCTTAATTTCTTTTCGACTGAAGAAAGAAAGACATGGACATCTTGGATGACATGGGGGCGAGTAAATTATCAGCAAAAGTTTTTTTAAAAGTGAACTACTCCTTTAATATATCGACTAAATTTCATTAATGTATATCGACCGATACCGATACGGTAGCCACTAAATCGTGCATCCCTACAATGCAAAGTATCTCAAATTATCAATCTGGAGTGCGTGTCCCGAAGGCTTCATTAGAGTTTCACGTTTGCATGACATGTGGACTCAATACATCCTTTAAAAAGCTGATATTCAGTACATTTAGGATACAAACAAATGTCATTTACATCTTTTAGTTTGTCCAGAGATTGAAAGCGTTGTTTATTGAAGAGTGCGCATGTGTGAATGAGCTCTACGAGAGAACGAGGCGGAAATAAAGCGAAATAACTGAGAAAAATGAGAGATATTCCTCTAATTATATGCATGTCTGTGATTTATAGCATTAATTACATCTCAAACAGATTTATTAAAATAAGTTATTACTCCACCACATGTGTGACATCACTAACCAACGTGGATGAACGACAAATTGCGAAAATATGGTTTCGGGAAAGTAGCCAGTCTATCCATCACCTGTGTTTCACACACTGACCAGTGAGGCTGGATCCTTGTAGTTGTTGAGAGGCACAAGTCCAAGTCCAATCAAGCGGAGAGCCATAACATGAGCCGTCTCTGCTCCCACAATCCTCTGCAACGCTGGCATGAGAGCGTTGGCGTAGAAGCGCTCGTCTCCCGAGGCCGTGAGGAACCCCAGGAACACGCCACTGCCACATCCGATGATCCTCAAGGCATCTTTCGCTTGTTTCTGCAAAAAGCACGAGAGGATACTTCTTTCTGAAACCCATTATCTGCTGAAGTCACAATAACACATTTTATTTGAAAAGACTTTTTAAAAGAAAGGATCCCAAACACACATTTTTTTTCTAGTGGAAAAAAACACATGAAGATGAAAGACAAAATATTAGAGAGGGTCGAAACGACAATTTTTTAACATGAGATTTGAAGGCAGATTACAGTGAGGTGAAAATTGTTTTATTTTTACAAATGTATCTAATATTGAAATCTGTTGAAAAATAATATTTATGCAATGATGTTGATAGAAGAAAACATTTTTAAACAGTAATTTAAAAGGACATCAAGATATCTTTAATATTTCTCAGGGCTGTTTACATAATATATGTGGGGGCACTGTGTATAATTATTTTGTATATATATATATATATATATATATATATAAACACACATACATGTATATTTAAGAAAAAAAAATATTTATATATAAAATATTTATATTTATATGTAATATAAATTATATATAAACCTATATACAGAATATACATGAAAATATTTCTTAAATATATACAAGCATGTGTGTGTGTTTATATATCTAAAATAATTATACACAGTGCACCCACATATATTATGTAAACACAAACTTTTATTTTGGATGCGATTAATCGCAATTAATCGTTTTGACAGCCCTAATATATATATATATATATATATATATATATATATATATGAAGAGTTCAGATGCAAAAGCCTATAAGTGCCATTTGAAATTTTCTTCTAAAATTATCATTTTTATCAAGCTTGTATATTTAAGTTAAGTAATTTCACTTAAATGGCAATGAAGATTACCTATTAATTGTCATTTAAGTGAAATTACTGAACTTAAATATACAAGTTTGATAAAAATGATCATTTTAGAAGAAATTTTCAAATGGCATTTAGAGGCTTTTGCATCTGAACTCTTCATATATATATATATATATATATATATATATATATAAATACACACACATGCTTGTATAAATTTAAGAAATATTTTCATGTATATACTGTATATAGATTTATATATTATATAAATATTAATATTTTATATATAAATAATATTTTTTTCTTAAATATACATGCAAATGTGTGTATTTATATATATAAAATAATTATACACAGTGCACCCACATATATTATGTAAACACAAACTTTTATTTTGGATCCGATTAATTGTTTGATAGCCCTAATATTTCTTGAGTTACAGGCATGCAAACTTGGGGTAAAAAAACAAAGTGCTTTTTCCCATTTTTTAACAGATTGCAAAAGTAAACAGATTTGACTAATAGAAATTATATATAGAATATAAATGATACTGCCATCTTTTACACCACCATAAAATGGCTCAAACTCTGAGGTGAAAATGATTACTTTGACCCCACTGTACAAAAGTGGACTGGTCAGTAAATATACATCTATAATATTTAATATTTTGGCTTTCATTACCATTTATGTTTGTCTTTCTTCAAAAATAAAAAATTGAGCTGTGGAAGTTTCTGAAGTTTGGTTGATTTGACACAGAATGTCCCTATAAACGTAAAGTACCCACTAAAAAACAAAACAAATATTATTTTAATACCATACAGCCTAGTGGTGGCATAATACGAGTGTACTTAATGGTTACCATATCAATATTAGCCTAAGTTATATTTTCTATGGCAAGTTACGTCAAAAATACCCTTTATCTTGGTTAGTGTAAAATCATCAGAACAGCTTGTGAAAAATAACAAAACACAACGTTTACTACAACTAAACCTTTAATTGTAGCTAAACAACTATTCCTGGGATGATTTAAGGCTGTTTACTGAAATTTCATAACATCACACAAGTGGGAAAATCAGCTGATTGATAAACGTTTGCGACACAAAACACTGAAAAAGAGCCAGATATGACAGCTGTAAATGCATGCTCTGCTCGAGTTAATAACACCTAAAACACTAAAACAAACTCTATCTATTAGAATTTCATTCACCTTCAGTCGTCCCGCCATGAGTGTTGCATGACAGTCAATCCAAACAACGTGCAGAGCTTCGAGAGTCACTTCCGGGACGAAATCTCGCGAGAATAAAGCAAACTAGCGCCGCCGCCGAGAACGAAAATCACATCAGGGATTTTGTTATAACCTTATAACACAGTGTGTGTGTGTGTGCTATAACAAATGTTTGATATTGTGATACATCATTTCTTTGAATCTATGTATGTTCTAGACTTTTTTGGTTTGATGTCTCTAACTTAATTTCTAAGCAGTTTGGAACATTAAAAGCTAAATTTATCTATGTCTTATTATTTTTTTTGTGCAGGATTTTAAAACTGTTGAACATCCCAGAAAAAGTTACTATGGAGTTATACGGAAAAACTTCATGTAAATCCCCTCAGTTTGACCTGTCAGGAGCGCATTGACTCCAAAAGTAGCATAATATAGGCTATTTTTTTTTTTCTCATACAACTATTTATTTTACTTGGAAATTTTCAAATTTACCTGAAGAAATAGGCTACATCTAAGCCAAACTGTGCACATTTTATATAATAAATTAAACTATATCCTCATATTTGTTTGTTTTCATATTTGCTGTGAGTTGTATACAAATTTGTACATTATCTGTAATAATAAATAAAAAACAAAGGTGTGATATTAATTGTTAATTGAGAGGAATTATTCATATTACACACAACACTGTCAATTGTGATTATTATAAACATTAATGTTTATTGCTAAAGTTAATTACATTTGGTTGGTTGTGTAATATAGGCCTACTTTTAAATATTAGAATATTTCCACTGTAAAAAAATAAATATTCTCATGATTTGTTATCACAACATTCACTCTTTTGTCAAATCAACTTAGATAATTGATGTGGTTAAGATAACATAATATTTTGCATTTTTTGGGTTGATTAAATCAATCTGCTTTGTAAAATTTAAAAAATAATAATCATTTCAATTAACTCAAAATTTCAAATAATTTCAAATAACTCAAAAAGGCAACCAGGTTACTTTTTTTTATTTAAACCAACAACACTGTCAAAAAATATTTTCAAGATTTGCTATCACAACATATTTTCTTTTGTCAAATCAACTTTATAATGATTTACTTAGTTGAGATAACTTATTATTTTGAGTTTTTGATGATTAAATCAATCTCCTTCATTGTATTAACTCACTTTTAAATGTTAACTTAAAATGTTAAGGCAACACAGATTACTTACTTTTTTAGGTTAAACCAACAATATTTTTTTACAATGTAGTAATCACAACATTTTTTCTTTTGTCGAATCAATTTAAATAATTTATTTAGTTCAGATAACATATAATTTTGAGTTTCTGATGATTAAATCGTTCTCCTTCATTGTATTAACTCACTTTTTCCAGTTCAATCAACTTAAAATGTTAAGGCAACCAGGTTACTTACTTTTTTAAGTTAAACCAACAATATTTTTTTACAGTGAATATATATATATATATTCTCATTGTAGAATTAGAATAATGTAAGAATGTCATGTTTTTCATGGTACTTCCATGGCTTTATATCTGTATGTGTGTGTGTGTGTGTGTGTACCGTATACACACACACAAATATATAAAGCCATGGAAGTACCATGAAAAACATGACATTCTTATACATATGAATAACAATGACTCTCTTTTCCATCATCACTTGAGTGGCAAAAAAAAAAGTCTTTATTTCACAAATCTGCAATCACTGATAACAACGTGGAAGCTTTTGGAGAGTCTTGGTTTGTTGTCAGACTTTGCATGTATTTGAGTGCCTGTCCCCATTTCCCTAATGAAGTTAGTTCACATTCACTGTTTTCACAAAGTGAGATTGGAGATTTGCCTAAGATGTACGAGGACTCCCTGTTTTCTAGTCCACACAAGCTCTCCTGGACTGAAGGTTGCTCTTTTCAGCAGTTATGGCCGTCTCAAAGCAAGTCCTGCTTTATTACTGGATCTCACTCGGTTTGATGCCGCTTACAACTTGTACGGAGGAAAACGGACAGGATTATGGAAGGAGATTTCTGGAAACTCACGAGGGAATAGTGTACGAGTTTGTTCGAGAACCCATGCCGTGGGTTGAAGCCCGAGAGAGATGTGAAACACAAGGTGGACATCTTCTGAGGGACTTGAACGATGAGATTAAGGAGCTCTTACGATGCCAGTTGTCAGAAACTGGACCGTTGTGGGTCAGTCGGGACGTGACGTACACAAACTCCATCAGGGGTGAGTGAAGCTCACAGTTTTCCATCTTTACACCATCTGTACTTCTTAAATGTGACTAGAAAAGGGCCTAAACTGAGAGGTAAAAGTCTTGTGAGAACTTTTGATTGAGGTTTTGTATTCCAAACACTTCCTGGATTTTGTATGGATGTCTTTAATTGATTAGGCAGGGCAATATTGTATTGGATGTCTGTGTATCATGCTGTTTATAACACACAAATTATGGGCTTTTACAGTCTGATGGTTTATGAGATCCCAGAAACCAATGTGGTGATTTGAAGAAGCTGTTATTATGTGTATGTTTATTTGCTTACAGGGTCAGTGGACATTAATAATCATTGCTGTGCCATAATTGGCCAAAAGTGCTATTTTTCATCTCTAGACCGTTGATAGAACGTTAAAATGTAAAAACAAAGCATCTTATGTAAGACGTAAGATGTAAGGAGGAAATCATGCTAAAATACAGTATAGACAATCTATTGACAACATATATTGTACTATGCAAGTTGTAAGAGAGATAGTGGAGAAAGAATAATTACAAGAAGGTTAAAATATTATAATGCTGATGTTGACAGTGCTGAGTAGTAAGTGATTAATTTTAAACATGAAACCTAATGTCCCCCTTTGGTCAATAATTTTACTCACCGTTGATTATTAAAATGACAGATTTAAACCTTTATTTCCTCAAAACAAAATGATTCATGCCTTAAAATAGCTTGAATAGATTTGCATATTCGATGAATATGCAAATGAGCCCCGCCTCCACTCACTCACAGCAGTCCAGATATCTACTCTTTGACAATCATATGATGATCTGATTGGTTCCAAGGTCGTTTGTGACATCGGAAACACTCAGAATGCGAATTTCAAAGCGTGTTATTGAGGCTCTCTTTGGTTCACTGCAGTTCAATGCTGTCGACTTATGTATTTGCATTTTTTTTGTCTAAAATTGTGTTAAAAACACCACAGAGACATATAAATAAACCACATTAAAAGCTTGATTTTTCACCACCATATGCATCTAGTTTTAAATATTCATGTGATCTCAAGAACTTTTTAATCTCACATGAACCATATACTGTACATTGAGGGGAAAACCGCATTGAAGAACCTTTATTTTTAAGAGTAAATGGCAATGAAATAAATGAGTGTTCATTCCTTTGTTGTTTACAGGATCTGAGCCAACAACGCCAGTCTCGTATTCCCCTCTTAAAGATGATGGCAGTGATGTAAATAAAGGTGTATTTGCTTGCACTTATATGGTCATCGATCCATTTCAGCTGGTGAACACACCCAACTGTACCGGGAGCTTCGGTTCTCTCTGCCTGAGAGGTACAATAACACACACGCACATAACATAACATACCGCTAACATAACATACTGGTAACATAACACAACATAACCTAGTATAACATAACATCATAATAACATAACATAACATACCACATGATATAACATAACATATGACATAAAATACTATATAACATAACATACCACATGATATAACATATGACATAACAAAACATATGACACCACATAACATACCATATGACACACCATATGACATAACATATGACATTACATACCATACGACTTAACATAACACACCCTATAACATAACAACATAAACAACATAATAACATAACATATGACAAGACACAACATAACATATGACATAACATATTAACATAAAATATTACATAACATAACATAATAACAATAACATTTGACATAACCTAATAACATAACATAAGACATGACATAATAACATAACATGACACAACATATGACATAACATAACATGACATAACATAACATTTGACGTAATGTAATAACATAACATATGACATAACAATAACATAACATATTAACGTAACATATGAAACAACATAATAACAACATAATAACATAACATATGACAAAACATAATATGACACAACATAACATATGACATAACATATTAACATTACATAAAATATTACATAACATAACATAATAACAATAACATTTGACATAACCTAATAACATAACATAAGACATGACAATAACATAACATGACACAACATATGACATAACATAACATGACATAACATAACATTTGACGTAATGTAATAACATAACATATGACATAACAATAACATAACATATGAAACAACATAATAACAACATAATAACATAACATATGACAAAACATAATATATGACACAACATAACATATGACACAACATATTAACATAACATAAAATATTACATAACATAACATGACATAACATAACATTTGACATAATGTAATAACATAACATATGACATAACATATTAACATAACATAAAATATTACATAACATAATAACAACAACATTTGACATAATATAATAACATAACATAAGACATGACAATAACATAACATGACACAACATATGACATAACATAACATGACATAACATTTGGCATAATGTAATAGCATAACATATGACATAACATTACATAACAATAACATAACATAACATATTAACGTAACATATGAAACAACATAATAACAACATAATAACATAACATATGACAAAACATAATATATGACACAACATAACATATGACATAACATATTAACATAACATAAAATATTACATAACATAACATGACATAACATAACATTTGACATAATGTAATAACATAACATATGACATAACATAACAATAACATAACATATGACATAATATAATAACATAACATATGACATAACATATTAACATAACATAATAACATTTGACATAATATAATACATAACATAACATATGACATGACATAATAACATAACATACAGTAAGACACAACATAACATATGACATAACATAATAACATAATGTATGACATAACATAATAACATAACATATGACATAACATAATAACATAACATAAGATATGACACAACATAACACACTATTGTCCAGAATCACAGGACTGAGACTACACGCTTACTCTACACATGTTTTTTTCCCACATGTACCGTTGCGCTTCTGCTGTTACAGATGAGGGATCAGATTTCACACCCCTGAAGAGGAGCCGCAGAGGTCTTGCTGACTTACTAACGTCAATGGCAGGCCTTTTATCCACTACTCAGCTGTTGGAGGTTGGTGAGGTTATTCGATTGTAAGATTGTAGAGACCGCACCATTACCAAACAATTATTGTGTGCGTGAGTTGGATGTAGAATGAAGGCCCGTTCTCCCCACATCTTTACAAAAATTAAATTAAATTACAATCTCAACAACAGTTCCTGAACTCATAACCCTTACTGTCAATCTCGCAGAACGCCAAACAAATGTTGAGTGATTTGGAGACGACGACGGAACCACTGCCAAAGGAAAAGAGGGTGATGTATACATTACAGATTAATATTATTGGATAAGGCATTTTAAAATCAGGCAAGAATATTTATTTGTTCAGTGTGCCAACATAACATTTTATTGTTGAACCTTGTATGCGTAATAATAACACCTCATTGCTTCAAAATCTGTTATCCACATATTCCCTTTGTTTTCAGCATAGCACATTGATGCATCAATGTAAATGAATTTCTTTATTATTATTATTTACTTATTATTATTATTTACTTCTTATTCGGATAGCTCGAATACCTGCAAAACATATATAATCACCTTCAACAATCCAAAGTTACTGATCCAGTCCAGCTCGCTGAGATTGCCAACAGCACTGCCGCCATGCTTTTGTTCTCGCAAGAGTGTGGAGCCGACAACATGGATGGTGTAAGTCGAGTTATCAATCCATCAACTGATTCGGAGGCTGATTGAGAAAGATGAATGCTCTACATTGTTATAGATGTTGATCTGTGGGAATGTATATTGTTCATCAAACAGCTTGAGGATCTTATTACCCTCGCCGGACACATTTACGTGAAGACTCTCGCCATCAACGGGAACCTTGTCAAGGAACTTCCAACAGGCACCATTTATGTCACCAGGTCATTATTAGTTAATTGATTACTCATGACTGGGTTGTGTTATCATTTGCGATGTCTCATCAGCTGTGTCTCCATCCATAGGCAAGACTCAAGCACCCTGGGAAAACAGATTCTCGGCTCAACGGATGGAGGATATTGCCAACTTCCGTCTCTTTCTTCAATGGCTAAACAACTGCCCTCTGGGAAAGTCAACGTGCAGGTGTGTGTTTCTTAAGCTCAACTCATAAAATCCGCTACATCATTTATTTTTGCAGTTGCATTAGGCGACCTTAATTCTAGAGGTGTAACAGTACGTCGCGTCACAATATATCACTATAAAAAAAGTTGCCGGCGTTTTTGATCATTTTCACGAAAAAAGTAATGGCCCACAGATTATATTGTTTTATAAATATCCAAACATGCATAGAAGAGATTACAGACCCTCTACTTTTTGCAGTTGTGAGTTTCTCACAATTCTGACTTTTCCTCGCAATTCTACTTAGTTTATAACTAAGAGTTTATAACTCACGTCTGACTTTTTTCCACGCAATTACGAGTTTATATATATCACAATTCGAACTTTTCCCCACAATTACGAGTTTATATCTCACAATTCTGACTTTTCCTCGCAATTACGAGTTTATATCTCACAATTCTGACTTTTCCTCACAATTATGAGATTTTATATCACAATTCTGACTTTTCCTCGCAATTATGAGTTTTTATATCACAATTCGAACTTTTCCTCGCAATTACGAGTTTATATCTCACAATTATGACTTTTCCTCGCAATTATGAGATTTTATATCACAATTCTGACTTTTCCTCGCAATTATGAGTTTTTATATCACAATTCGCACTTTTCCTCGCAATTATGAGTTTATATCTCACAATTATGACTTTTCCTCGCAATTATGAGATTTTATATCACAATTATGACTTTTCCTCGCAATTACGAGTTTATATATCCCAATTCGAACTTTTCCTCGCAATTACGAGTTTATATATCACAATTCGAACTTTTCCTCGCAATTACGAGTTTATATCTCACAATTCTGACTTTTCCTCGCAATTATGAGTTTATATCTCACAATTATGACTTTTCCTCGCAATTATGAGATTTTATATCTCACAATTATGACTTTTCCTCGCAATTATGAGTTTTTATATCACAATTATGACTTTTCCTCGCAATTATGAGTTTTTATATCACAATTCGAACTTTTCCTCGCAATTACGAGTTTATAACTCACAATTATGACTTTTCCTCGCAATTATGAGTTTTTATATCACAATTATGACTTTTCCTCGCAATTATGAGTTTATATCTCACAATTATGACTTTTCCTCGCAATTATGAGATTTTATATCTCACAATTATGACTTTTCCTCGCAATTATGAGTTTTTATATCACAATTATGACTTTTCCTCGCAATTACGAGTTCATATCTCACAATTCGAACTTTTCCTCACAATTACGAGTTTATATATCACAGTTTGGACTTTCCCTCACAATTACGAGTTTATATCTCACAATTTGGACTTTTCCCCGTAATTCTGAGTTTATAACTCACATTTCTGACTTTTCTCCCCGCAATTACGAGTTTATATCTCACAATTCTGACTTTTCTTCTAAATTATGAGTTTTTATATCACAATTCTGACTTTTCTTCACAATTTCAAGTTTTTATCTCACAATTATGACTTTTACTCGCAATTACGAATTTTTATCTCACAATTATGAGTTTTCCTCGCAATTACGAGTTTATAACTCACAATTATGACTTTCCCCCGCAATTACGTGTTTATAACTCACAATTCTGACTTTTCCTCACAATTACGATATTATATCTCGCAATTATCACTTTTCCTCGCAATTACGAGGAATAATAATTTATTAATAATTAACTAAGTTATAATTTATATCTAGCAATTAGAGCTTTATCGGTACACACCTACTAGATACTAAAGACATCCAATTTACTTTATTAATATAGTATGTTTATGGTCTTGTGCATGCTTCATCAGTGCACACTATTCCAAAAGAGCAAAGGGGTCTTCTAAAATCACTCTTCAATTCAAGCAGTCTTATTGTTATATAGAGAACATTTGCAATCGTTGTCTACAATCATGGTTTGATGTTTAAAAACTTTATAATTACAGCTTTTCCAATTTAAAGAGAATCCAGCAGATCTGAAGTCCAACGAAAGCATCACTGGAACAACTTGCAGCTTTTCTTTGCAACAGGGAAACTCTTCAGTCAAATTCACAAATCTCCCAGAGAACATCGAGGTGAAAACTGAACTCATTTTATCACATGTTAGAGAACCATAGTGAGATCACATTATCAATTTAATGTTCGAAAATATTGAACACAGCAGATTTGACTTGCTCATTGAAGTTTGTAGGACAATATTTTCCGTCAAGCTGTATTGTGAAAAGTGCTCCATTTTTTTTATTACATTAAATAATTTAATTTAGTTTAAGTTGCCAGCGTTTTTGATCATTTTCACAAAAATGTAACAGCCCCCAGATTATATTGTTTTATGAATATCTGAACATGCAAACATCAGAAGAGATTACAGACCCTCAACTTTTAAACAAATAAGCCGTTTTATTCTCGCTTCATGCATTGTTTTTTTATCAACACTTCGGTATGGGGAAATTTTCATTTAAAAAAATGTGCAAAAAAGCTGATAAAATCATAATTTTAGCGAATACTCATATTCAGAATGATGATTAAAAAGTCGCTTGTGTCCATCAACACCTCAAAGCTCCTCTATCCCATCCTGGGTCGCATTTTTATCTCACAATTTGGTCTTTTGCTCGCAATAATGAGTTTATAACTAGCATTTCCGACTTTTCCTCACAATTACGAGTTTATATATCACAATTCGGTCTTTTCCTCGCAATTATGAGTTTATAACTCGCATTTCTGACTTTTCTCCCCGCAATTACGAGTTTTTATATCACAATTCTGACTTTTCTTCACAATTTCAAGTTTTTATCTCACAATTATGACTTTTACTCGCAATTACAAATTTTTATCCCACAATTATGGGTTTTCCTCACAATTACGAGTTTATATCTCACATTTCTGACTTTTCCTCATAATTACGTGTTTATAACGCGCATTTCTGACATTTTCCTCACAATTACGAGTTTATAACTCGCATTTCTGACTTTTCTCCCCGCAATTTACGAGTTTTTATATCACAATTCTGACTTTTCCTCGCAATTATGAGTTTATAACTCGCATTTCTGACTTTTCTCCCCGCAATTACGAGTTTTTATATCACAATTCGGACTTTTCTTCACGATTTCAAGTTTTTATCTCACAATTATGACTTTTACTCCCAATTACAAATTTTTATCCCACAATTATGACTTTTCCTCATAATTACGTGTTTATAACTCGCATTTCTGACATTTTCCCTCGCAATTACGAGTTCAATTACGATATTATATCTCGCAATTATCACTTTTCCTCGCAATTACGAGTTTATATCTATTATGACTTTATCGGTACATACCTACTAGATACTAAAGATATCCAATTTACTTTATTTATAAATATTTTTATAAATATTTGAAAAATTCAGTTACATTACGCAGTTTAGATTTTTATGCCGTTTAATATTAATGATCGCGTTATTTTAAATATGCTAATGATTACATGTGAGATCGCTTGTTTCTGCGTCCTCTTCGCCTGTGTTTTGTGATTCAGTCCTCTTTCAGAAGATGTGCAATAGCGCCCCCTATCGTATAACAGGGAAAACACAAGGGGAAATCCGTTCCAAATTATTCGTTAGTCATACTGATACGTCTCTCTGTACAGATATATCTGCCTCGGCCTGGAGCGCCTCAGCCCGAAGTTGTGGATATAACCTGGAAGCAAGGGTACGCCGTCACCTCAACGTTCAACATCTCAGACGCAAACGTGACCGTAGTTGTCGCAGCAATACCAAACCAAAACATAAGTCTCAGTTTTACACTGTTCCCACCTGATGCGGCAAACACCACCATTTCCAATCAAAGCACGATTGTGACCTACAAAGGTAAATGCATGTATAAAAGGAATAGTACAGTTTAAAGAACAGATAAAGACTAAATAATTACATTCTGATTTTGTGCAATAGATGGTTATCGCTGGCTGATCACCCCGGAAATGATAAAGCGAGTCGATGGGGCTTGGAAGGTGTCAGTATTGCCACATAATTACACATCAAGTGGAACGCTGACCTTTGAAGTCTCCGTTTTTGTAACTAAGTGCCTGTTCTGGGATCAGGAGCTTGGAGACTGGAGTCGAGAGGGCTGCATGGTAACATAATCGCTGATCCGTTAGTAATATACACTGTCTTTTCATTACATGTTTGATCTGATGTCTTTATTTTCTCGAAGGTCGGCCCCAACACAATGCCGAATCTAACTCACTGCTTGTGCAACCACACCACGTTCTTTGGGAGCTCCTTCTTTGTGATGCCCAACCAAGTGGACCTGTCCCAGACGGCAGCTTTGTTTTCCACAGTGAATGAGAACTACATCGTGGTGTCGTTACTCAGCTGCTTCTTCGCTCTTTACCTCGTGGGTGTAATGTGGGCCTGGTACGCCGACCGCAAAGCTCTGAGAACGGTACAGTATACTCACGTTTACTTGTCTTCTTCACACTCGTGTGGCTTGTTGAGAATATAAGCTCACGGTTTTCACCATAAAACATCTGACAGAGTCCCGTAAACTTACATTCAAGGACAGACCATATATAGACATCAGAATTGTGAGGTACAGACTCCCGATTCCAACTTTTCCCCACAATTCCGAGTTTATATCTCACAGTTATGACTTTTCCTCGAAATTACGAGTTTATAACTCACTATTATGACTTTTCCTCACAATTTCGAGTTTATATATCACAAATATGACTTTTCCTCGCAATAACAAGTTTATATCTCGCATTTCTGAATTTTCCTCGCAATTACGAGTTTATAACTCGCATTTCTGACTTTTTTCCCCACAATCACGAGTTTATAACTCACAATTCTGACTTTTCCTTGCAATTATGAGTTTATTTCTCACAATTATGACTTTTCCCAGCAATTCTGAGTTTATAACTCACAATTCTGACTTTTCCTCACAAATTACGAGTTTATATCTCACAATTATGACTTTTCCTCAAAATTACAAGTTTATATCTCACAATTATGACCTTTCCCCTCGCAATTATGAGTTTATATCTAACAATTATGACTTTTCCCTGCAATTAATAGTTTATATCTCACCATTATGACTTTTTTCCCTGGCAAGTTTATAACTCTCAAAAATTCCTTGCAATCCAAGTTTATAACTCGCATTTCTAACTTTTTCTTGCAATTTCAAGTTTTTAACTCACATTTATTTATTTATTTATTTTGCAATTGCAAGAATAAATCGCATAATTCTGAAAAAGTTTGTTTTCTTGCAACTACAAATTTAATTGTTTATAGTTGTACACATCAGAAAATTGATTTATTGCTATTTTGCATCTTATTAGGACACAATTTTTAGATCATTTTATGGCATATACATGCAATTCATTGCAAATCAATGATAATTGAGAGATGGAAAATGTTCCCCAAAAATCTGACTTATCATATTAACATTAAACATTACAAAAAAATGCAGGAATAATCAAGTAAATCCAATTGCTTCAGTCCAGTAGATATTTATGTTACATTTACTTTGTAAATCATTAAATATTTCTGAGCGAAAAAGATTTTACTTGATAAAAAAATAAAAAAGCGTCTTTGAGTGTCTAGAAAAGTGTTATAAAAATTTAATGTATTATTATTATTAAACTCAATCAGAGGACAGAAGGCATGAAGTAGATTGTGTACAACAGGTTTTTCAGTAAAGTTTTGGTCATATTCATAATTTATAGGCCCTAGAAATTTTCATATGAAGAGGCTAATATATTCATTAATACTAGTTGTTCAACAGAATTTTGCAAAGTATGTTTAAGATATGAGAGAATAAATGTTTTAAAATTTTTAAAAAATGTTTGAAAAATTTGATTTTTTTTTTTTTGATTTTTTTCAATGAATTTATACCCCACAAACGGGCAACGTATCCTGTGAGTCACAAACATTTACAAACAACAGACACAAAATTAAAATTCATAAAATTTAATATAATTTATAAATTTAATTTATTTATTTATTAATAAATAGTAAATAATTAATAAATAAATTAAATAATAAATATATTTATTATTTAATTTATTTAATATAAATAAATTTAAATAAATAAATAAAATATAAATAATATAAAATATAAATAAATAAATTTTATTTAATAAAAATAAGCTCACACTTAAAAACCACATTATAAACATGTATTATAAATATGTGAAATATTTTTATCTGAATGTGAGTAGATCTTCCACTATACAGGTGTTCATGTTGTTTTTAAATGGGCTCATTATTTAAAACAAAGAATGTATGAACGAAGTCACCAGATCTAAATATTCATCGACATGAAACCATTTTTCCTGCCTCTCCCCACAAAATCCATCGCCTATTTTAGGGTTAATGCTACAGAAATGAGCCGACCCCACTGTCTCCATTGATACAGCATGCAGGATGCTAGTGAAACGTGGTTAAATGTGTGTGTCCACAGCGTAAGATGACTCTCTTGGAGGACAATCATCCGTGCGCCCAATACAACTACCTTTTATATGTGCAGACCGGCCACAGAAGAGGGGCTGGCACCACTGCTAAGGTGATATTATATTTAGTCTTTCTTTATCTCATGCATGTAAGAGCTTTTCGGCACATTACTAAAGTCTTTGATTTGCCAGGTGACGATGACCCTCCAGTTCAGCGAGGGAGAGAGCGAGTCTTACCGCATGTCTGACCCTGAGAAGCCCATGTTTGAGAGAGGAGCCGTGGATGTGTTTCTGCTCAGTATCCCCTTCTCTCTCGGAGATCTGCAGAGCATTGAGATATCACATGACAACTCGGGCCGAAGCCCTGATTGGTAGGTGTCTGTGTGTCCTGGCTTTTTGCATGGGTTTTCCTATGTTTGCATAGCAAGGCAGACACAGAGTACACTTTACATCAAACTGGAAAGGAATGCGAAGCCACACAAAATACTCAGATAATTTTAATCTTAAAGGTCCCACTTTATATTAGGTGTCTTTAACTACTAGTCAAATATTTAATGTTCGGTCCTATTTATTTATTATGGAAGCTTTTTTCCGCCACAGAATTAAAAATAAAAAAGGTAATTGCGACTTTGAGAATTGCGATATCTCGCAATTCTGACTTTATATCTCGCAATTCGGACTTTATATCTCGCAATTCGGACTTTATATCTCTCAATTCGGACTTTATATCTCGCAATTCTGACTTTATATCTCACAATTATGACTTTATATCTCGCAATTCTGACTTTATATCTCGCAATTCGGACTTTATATCTCGCAATTATGACTTTATATCTCACAATTATGACTTTATATCTCACAATTATGACTTTATATCTCACAATTCGGACTTTATATCTCGCAATTCGGACTTTATATCTCTCAATTCTGACTTTATATCTCGCAATTCGGACTTTATATCTCGCAATTATGACTTTATATCTCACAATTATGACTTTATATCTCACAATTATGACTTTATATCTCACAATTGTGACTTTATATCTCGCAATTCTGACTTTATATCTCGCAATTATGACTTTATATCTCGCAATTCGGACTTTATATCTCGCAATTATGACTTTATATCTCACAATTATGACTTTATATCTCGCAATTGTGACTTTATATCTCGCAATTCTGACTTTATATCTCACAATTATGACTTTATAACTCACAATTCGGACTTTATATCTCACAATTATGACTTTATATCTCGCAATTGTGACTTTATATCTCGCAATTCTGACTTTATATCTCACAATTATGACTTTATAACTCACAATTCGGACTTTATATCTCACAATTATGACTTTATATCTCGCAATTATGACTTTATATCTCGCAATTCGGACTTTATATCTCGCAATTATGACTTTATATCTCACAATTATGACTTTATATCTCACAATTATGACTTTATATCTCGCAATTATGACTTTATATCTCGCAATTATGACTTTATATCTCGCAATTATGACTTTATATCTCGCAATTATGACTTTATATCTCGCAATTATGACTTTATATCTCACAATTGTGACTTTATATCTCGCAATTATGACTTTATATCTCACAATTATGACTTTATATCTCACAATTATGACTTTATATCTCGCAATTATGACTTTATATCTCGCAATTATGACTTTATAACTCACAATTCGGACTTTATATCTCGTAATTATGACTTTATATCTCGCAATTATGACTTTATATCTCACAATTATGACTTTATATCTCACAATTATGACTTTATAACTCACAATTCGGACTTTATATCTCGTAATTATGACTTTATATCTCGCAATTCTGACTATATCTCGCAATTCTGACATTAAAAGACACAATTGAAAATATATCATGCCATTCTGACTTTATATCTCGCAATTCTGACTTTATATCACGCAATTCTGACTTTATATCACGCAATTCTGACTATATCTCGCAATTCTGACATTAAAAGACACAATTGCCATTCTGACTTTATATCTCGCAATTCTCTATTCAACATCTCAATATCTCATCAAAATTACGAGATGTAAACTCTCCATTTTGGATAAAAAGTCTCAATTATCTTTTAAAACGTTTTATTCTGTGGTGGAAACAAGCTTCCATAATTTATTGTATGGATGTTGTACTGTGAAAGGGGATACGGATAAGGTTAGGACAGGCTTATTGCTATGGGTGGGTTTAAATGCGAATAATTACAGCTTTATACGTGTATTCTGTGTGGTATGTGCATATTATATGACTCTGAAATCTAAGAAAATGAATAAAATGAAATGAAGCTGCAGTGATGCGTGATTGGAGAATAATGCCTACGAATGAACGTCTAAAGCTTGAGTTTTCTCCGTCAGGTACTTGGATAAAGTGCAGGCGCAGGATCTACAGACGATGGAGGTCTCACACTTTCTGTGCTCCTCCTGGCTGAGAGGCGAAACCTGCAAGAGGACCTTCAACTCAGCCAAGATGAATGAAATCGCAAGCTTTGGGTAAAAGCTTACATTCTCAAAGCTTACATTTACTCCTGGTGTTAAGATGCGTTTTGGACGATCGGATCACAAGTAAACGAGAGACACATTCCTGTTCACACCTGGGCCCTATTTTAAAGGAGTAGTTCACTTTTGAAAAAACTTTTGCTGATAATTTACTCACCCCCATGTCAACCAAGATGTCCATGTCTTTCTTTCTTCAGTCGAAAAGAAATTAAGGTTTTTGATGAAAACATTCCAGGATTTTCTCCATACAATGGACTTCAATGGGGACCAAACACTTCAAAAAGACAGTTTCAGTGCAAACTGTTCAAAGGGCTTTAAACGATTCCAGACGATGAATAAGGGTCTTATCAAGCGAAACGATTGCTCATTTAATAAATAAATAACAAAGTTTAAGTTTTAAAAGCGATCGACCGGAGGAGAATATCTAAAGTGGGCCATCGAAATGTGTACCCGATATCAGCACTATATTTTAAGACGATGTGAATCAACCAAACTTTAGAGAGTTAGTGTACATGTTAACATATTTTGGATACATGTTACCTCCCTAACCCCATCCCAGGAACATCTTCCAGACCCGGACATCTTCCGGCTTCCGGGACGAGCACATCTGGGTGTCGATCGTGGACCCGCCCCGCCGCAGTCCCTTCACCCGCGTGCAGAGGGTCTCGTGCTGCATGTCTCTTCTGCTCTGCACCATGGCCATTAACATCATGTTCTGGAACCTTCCCACGGATCAAGAGTCTCCGGTCCTTCTAAAGATAGGTCCGAAACCCTCTCTGCTGCATGTTTCATTTGCTGAGGTTATGCAACGCTCAAATGTGACGTCTCGTTCTCAACAGCATCGTGTTTGAGACAGGCTTGCTTTGAGGAGCATGTCCTGTTCAGTTGCTTATTAATTTATGTTCATTACACATATATATTTCATAATATATATATACAGGTAAAACTCATGCAAAAGTTATAATTTTGATGATTATGGCTTACAGCTTATGAAAACCCCAAATTCAAAATCTCAGAAGATTTTAATATTACACGAAATTGATAAAAAAATGGATTTTAAATACAGAAATGTCGGCCCTCTGAAAAGAAAATCATGCATATCGATATAATAAATATATTAGTTTCACCTTTTAATTTGAATTATTGGACATTACATGAACTGTCGCACGATATTCTAATTTTCAGCTGCATTTACTTAATCTTATTAAACGCAAAGTTGATAAGTAACCCGAAAGATCATCTTAATGTATTATTGTGTTAAATTAAAAAAGAAAATTATTGTGTTAAATTAAATTTTTTTAAAAATTTTATAAAATAAAAATTTACAATTAATTGATTGCATGTGTTAACGTTAATTTTGACAGCACTAATAAATATATATATATATATATATATATATATATATATATATAAGGGCTGTCAATGTTTGCATAATATATATGGGTGCACTGTATATAATTGTTATATATATAAACACACACACATGCTTGTATATATTTAAGAAATATTTTCATGTATATATATAGATTTACATATAATTTATATTATATATAAATATTATAAAAATGTATATATAATATATAAATATTATATATATAAATATTATAAAATATATAAATAAATTTTATATATTATAAAAATATTAGAATATAATATATTATAAAATATATATTATAAAAATATTATAATATATATAAATATTATACAAATTTTATAATAAAAATTTTTTATTATAAAAATGTTTTTTTCTTAAATATACAAGCATGTGTATGTTATATATACTGTATATATATATATATATATATATATATATATATAAAACATAATTATACACTGTGCATCCACATATATTATGTAATCACAAACTTTTATTTTGAATGCGACTAATCATGATTAATCGTTTGACAGCCCTAATATATACAGTATACATATATATATATATATATATATATATATATATATAAATCACGATGTGTGTGTGTGTGTGTTTATTATTTTACTGAAAATCTCTTGAATTTTACAGGATCTTTTGAGCTGACGTGGCAGGAGTTCATGGTAGCCGTAGAGAGCGGCCTTTTCATGTTTCCCATCAACATCCTCATCATTACTATCTTCAGACACATCAAACCACGCATTCTCCCGAACAAAGACAAGGCTGACTCCTCCAAGAAGACTAAAGCAGCTGCTGCCATATCTATGAACACCATCATGAAGGTACTAACCGCATAATAACTGCTCTCTCTCTCATAACTCTGTGCTCTCGAGTATTTATTGCATGCATTATGTGTGAACGTTCTGTTCTTACTCTTAGGAAACCATAGGACTGTTAAATCATCTGAGCAAAAGCCCCAAAAACAATCTGGCTGCCAAAGAGATACGGCCGGAGACGAGTGGGGATTTTTTCTGGGCCCTGAATAAAGTGCATGACGTCCTTCAGACCATGCAAGGTTCCTTGATCACTACTACACATTTCATATGTGCTATATTTAGCATTATGTTAGTGTCATTTACATTTACTCAAGAAACATATTACTCAAAGCAGTGTTTTTTAGTATAACTGAGGTTCTATTATAGTTTTTATTCATATTCTAAATTAGTTTATAGTTATGTAATGCCTCTCACTAATGTAAATTAATTGTATTTTATTATTTTATTCCTTTCATGGAAGTTAATGACTTTTTCATATGACGTGTGACGTGTTCTAAACATGTCAGACGGAGGCTTTGGGGCGTGGCTATAGTAGCAGGCGGAGATTTGGGGGCGTGGCTATAGTAGCAGATGGAGACTTTGGGGCGTGGCTATAGTAGCAGGCAGAGATTTGGGGGCGTGGCTATAGTAGCAGGCAGAGATTTGGGGGCGTGGCTATAGTAGCAGGCGGAGATTTGGGGCGTGGCTATAGTAGCAGATGGAGACTTTGGGGCGTGGCTATAGTAGCAGACGGAGGCTTTGGGGCGTGGCTATAGTAGCAGGTGGAGATTTTGGGGTGTGGCTATAGTAGCAGACGGAGGCTTTGGGGTGTGGCTATAGTACCAGACGGAGGCTTTGGGGCGTGGCTATAGTAGCAGGCGGAGATTTTGGGGTGTGGCTATAGTAGCAGGCGGAGATTTTGGGGTGTGGCTATAGTAGCAGACGGAGGCTTGGGGTGTGGCTATAGTAGCAGACGGAGGCTTTGGGGCGTGGCTAGAGTAGCAGGCGGAGACTTTGGGGCGTGGCTATAGTAGCAGGCGGAGATTTTGGGGTGTGGCTATAGTAGCAGACGGAGGCTTTGGGGCGTGGCTATAGTAGCAGACGGAGGCTTTGGGGCGTGGCTATAGTAGCAGGCGGAGACTTTGGGGCGTGGCTATAGTAGCAGGCGGAGACTGGGGCGTGGCTATAGTAGCAGACGGAGGCTTTGGGGCGTGGCTATAGTAGCAGGCGGAGACTGGGGCGTGGCTATAGTAGCAGGCGGAGACTGGGGCGTGGCTATAGTAGCAGTTGGAGACTTTGGGGCGTGGCTATAGTAGCAGACGGAGGCTTTGGGGCGTGGCTATAGTAGCAGGCGGAGACTTTGGGGCGTGGCTATAGTAGCAGGCGGAGACTGGGGCGTGGCTATAGTAGCAGGCGGAGAGTGGGGCGTGGCTATAGTAGCAGGCGGAGACATTGGGGCGTGGCTATAGTAGCAGGCGGAGACTGGGGCGTGGCTATAGTAGCAGGTGGAGACTTTAAGGCGTGGCTATAGTAGCAGGCGGAGACTGGAGCGTGTCTATAGTAGCAGGCGGAGACTTTGGGGCGTGGCTATAGTAGCAGGTGGAGACTGGGGCGTGGTTATAGTAGCAAGTGGAGACTGGGGCGTAGCTATAGTAGCAAGTGGAGACTGGGGCGTGGCTATAGTAGCAGGTGGAGACTTTGGGGCGTGGCTATAGTAGCAGATGGAGATCTTGAGCGTGGCTATAGTAACAGGCGGAGACTTTGGGGTGTGGCTATTTCAAAAGGCGGAGACTTTGGGGTGTGGCTATTTCAAAAGGCGGAGACTTTGGGGCTTGGCTACAGTAGCAGGTGGAGACTTTGGGCGTGGCTATAGGAGCAGGTGGAGACTTTGGGGCGTGGCTAAAGTAGCAGGCAGAGACTTTGGGGCGTGGCTATAGTAGCAGGCGGAGACTTTGGGGCGTGGCTATTATAAAGGGTGGAGAATTTGGGGCGTGGCTACAGTAGCAGGCGGAGACTTTGGGCGTGGCTATAGTAGCAGGTGGAGACTTTGGGGCGTGGCTATTATAACAGGCGGAGACTTTGGGGTGTGGCTATAGTAGCAGTTGGAGACTTTGGGCGTGGCTATAGTAGCAGTTGGAGACTTTGGGGCGAGGCTATAGTAGCAGTTGGAGACTTTGGGGCGTGGCTATTATAACAGGCGGAGACTTTGGGGCGTGGCTATAGCAGCAGTTGGAGACTTTGGGGCGTGGCTATAGTAGCAGTTGGAGACTTTGGGGCGTGGCTATAGTAGCAGGCGGAGACTTTGGGCATGGCTATAGTAGCAGGTGGAGACTTTGGGGCGTGGCTATAGCAGCAGTTGGAGACTTTGGGGCGTGGCTATAGTAGCAGGCGGAGACTTTGGGCATGGCTATAGTAGCAGGTGGAGACTTTGGGGCGTGGCTATTATAACAGGCGGAGACTTTGGGGCGTGGCTATAGCAGGAGTTGGAGACTTTGGGGCGTGGCTATAGTAGCAGGCGGAGACTTTGGGCATGGCTATAGTAGCAGGTGGAGACTTTGGGGCGTGGCTATTATAACAGGCGGAGACTTTGGGGCGTGGCTATAGTAGCAGTTGGAGACTTTGGGGCGTGGCTATAGTAGCAGTTGGAGACTTTGGGCGTGGCTATAGTAGCAGTTGGAGACTTTGGGGCGAGGCTATAGTAGCAGTTGGAGACTTTGGGGCGTGGCTATTATAACAGGCGGAGACTTTGGGGCGTGGCTATAGCAGCAGTTGGAGACTTTGGGGCGTGGCTATAGTAGCAGTTGGAGACTTTGGGGCGTGGCTATAGTAGCAGGCGGAGACTTTGGGCATGGCTATAGTAGCAGGTGGAGACTTTGGGGCGTGGCTATTATAACAGGCGGAGACTTTGGGGCGTGGCTATAGTAGCAGTTGGAGACTTTGGGGCGTGGCTATAGTAGCAGTTGGAGACTTTGGGGCGTGGCTATTATAACAGGCGGAAACTTTGGGGCGTGGCTAAAGAAGCAGTTGGAGACTTTGGGCGTGGCTATAGTAGCAGGCGGTGACTTTGGGGCGTGGCTAAAGTAGCAGTTGGAGACTTTGGGTGTGTCTATAGTAGCAGGCGGATAGTTTGGGCGAGGCTATAGTAGCAATTGGAGATTTTGGGCGTGGCTATAGTAGTAGGCGGATACTTTGGGCATGGCTATAGTAGTAGGCGGAGTCGTTAGAATTTTTTTCAAATGTGCTTGTTTTAGATGATACAGGAACTCATCATAGCTCCATTGTGTGTTCCCGTTCAGTGGAAAGTGTCGGTGACCCTCATTGGTCGTACTGCAGCCGCTTCGTTCTCTATTCACTGAGCCACCTTTCTCACCTACTGGAGCATGTGGGAGAGAAGGGTTTCTTTCTTAACGAAGAGCTTCGGGAGGCTCGTGGAACGGTCAATGTTCTGCTCAAGAAAGCTGAAATGGCGTCTGCCAAGTTCACTCTAGAAAGGTCAGGACTGTCTCCTCTGCTGCTTCTGCTATTGTAAAAGTATTCAAAATTACAACTCAAGAACTTTAAGGAAGTACTGTAAAAATCTGCACTTTTTCGACCCAAAAAAAAAATACTGTGTAAATGCAGTGATATGTATGGAAGCTTGTTTCCGCCGCAGAATAAAAACATAAAAACGGTAATTGCAAGTTTTTATCTCACAATTCAAACTTTTTTAAAGGTGCACTATGTAATTTTTTGTTTGTTTGACATCAGCAAAATAGACAATACATCATCATCATCATCATCAGTCTATAAGAATGTTTTTGTGTTCTCCTGATCGACTATTTTAATATCGTAGTCCTAGTGGGATGGATTTCGTGGACATGCGTGCGAACAGTACACTGTAAAAAATTTCTTGTCAAATTAACAGTAACTTACTGGCAACAATTATCCAGTACTTGCTGTATTTCATTTAACAGTAAAATTACTGTAACACTAACTACAGTACTGTTAAGCATACTGTAAATTAAATAACATTATTTTACTGTAATTTCTTACCATATTAAAATACAGTATTACACTGGTAATTTTTAATAATACTGTATAGTACGAAATGTTATTGTATTTATTTTATAGTGCTACTGTGTAACCTGTAGAAAATCCGTAGAAATATTATTTTAACTGTCAATGGGAAATAGAAAAAAGAACAATTGAAGCTTTTACTGCACAAGGTTTATTGTGTATTTTCAAACACATTAGTACATTTACATAATATACATTTAAATACATTAATACAATTAAATACATTAATAATAAAAATGTAATATAATACATTAAAAATCATGCATGACAATCATGAACAATTATGCATAAATACATGCAAAAAATTATCATGAACAGGTAAAATAGAAAAGATTAAAGGGGTGCTATCTGATCAATCTATTAGAAAGATAGTTCATAACAACTCATTCACCCACTTCTTGCTGGGGTAAAACAGCTTAAACTAGTCTAAGATGGTCTATTGGTTTGAGATAGACTGTCTAACTGGTCAGTTGCTGATTTTTAAGGGTTTTTGGCTGCTTTCTATCTAGAGGAACAGATTTGCAAGACTGGGAGACATATATAAACTAGCTTTGATGAGTAAACCACCAATCCAGATGACTATTACAAAATGACAAGTTATCCAGTGTCCTTTAAAAAAAAACTAAACACAAAACAACTTTCTCATGCACATGTGCCATGAAAAACTTGCATTACGGTATTAATAATCATTTATATGCAGACTTATATTCTTTTGCAATAAGAAGTTTTCTATCCAAGCTTTTATGCAATTGAACCTTAAACTGTACAACAACGTTTAGTGTGTGTTTTTATACAACAATTCTTAACAACTTGATAGACAAAATTCACAGATGGATAATAATCTGTTTAAAATGTTCTCAGTGGGTCAGTACTGGACCAAGGTATAGTGGTAGTAGTTAGATAGAATAATTAAATTAGATTTACAATTCATCGGTCGTCAAGATGGATAGGGGTCTTCTTAACATGCACAGCTCACACCTGTGGAAAAGGAGAAAGACAAGACAGTTAAAATACAGTACGTTTTTGTTGTTGTTGTTTTGGCTAAACAGCAAAAACAGACAAAATTATGTCTAAAGTGTAATTCCCTTAATACTAAAATTTTGTTTGTTGGACTGTTGTTAAAATCAATTCATTTACGATCACGTGAAAACAGGCTAGATTTTGCTTGTGTGATACTAAGTTACATGAATTAAAAAAAGCTTGACAAGGCATCGTTCTCTTCAAATGAGTACATGTCAGTTAGTAAAAAAAATGATATTATAGCAGACAATACTGTACATGTAACATGTCACACATAGCTGTGTATTTTGGACAAAAATGCACCTTGGGCGCTTTCCGCGGTCCATCAGTAAGTTAATCACTGAGGTAACGTTAACGTTAAATGGCAGAACGCCAGGTCAGGATTTACACGACAATAAGCGTGAAAAAAATCAATAAGAGAAATCGACACTTTAATTTTATAACAATAAATCCGAATCCTAACCTTGGATATCCGATTTCAGGATCGATTTTCAATTCCTAACCCTATAAGTTATAAAATAATGAACGTGCAGGCGCTTCCACCGACTTAACGTGGTAAATAACAAAATGATTAGACCATTTTGACCTTATAAGAGGTTACATATCAAACGTATGTTAATAAAATCACATCAAGTAAGTTAGCCAGGCTATCAACAATCCGCGTCTTAAACAGACGTTATAGAACAATTCCGCGGTCAGTTCTTTCTAACGTTAATCTGTTAACGCAAGTAACTGATATGGTTTGCATAAAAATATGAATTACTAACCAGATATGTATGGCGAAAACGTTGTCGACAGCAACGCGATGCACTGCCTTCGCGTTCTTACAGAGGGAAGAGAACTGAAGAGTTCTTCATAAAACGGCAGCTTGTTGATATTTTCCGCGGTCATTTCGTATAATGTATTTGAATTTACAGTAACATGTCCCAAATGGCTACATTGAAGAGTAGCCTATCACATATTATATTAAAATGTCTAGAATAGATAGAAATCGTGGTCAGCTATTCTAAATAACTTTAAAGTTATTTGCTAGAATCCGTATGCATAAATATAAGAATTATTACTCACCAGATGAAGAAGTTCCAGGTCGGCAGACGTCGACAGCAGCACCACTGACACGACAGAAACTCTCCCAAAGTCAAATGCTCTCATGTCTACACCCCACTGACATAAATTATGTCATAAATTATGACTGTTAATGGTCAACCAGTGCTACATTTTTATTTTAAATGTAAGAATAACATTAGTAGGCTAGCAATTTTTCCCGTGGAACTGGGTGTGGTGATTTTCGCGGTCAATTTGCACTGCTGTATTTAGATTAACAGTAACTGATAATTTCCCAGAATGCATTGAAATTCAACAGTAACATACTGTCAACTGCGTGCACAGTACATAACTGTTGGAAAAACAATTTAATACTGTGAAAACAACTAAATCTACTGTAACTTACTGTACATAGATTATACAGTAATAAACTGTTGAGAAAAACAGTATAATCCTGTGAAAACAACAGAAATCGTTTACAGTGTACGCGACATAAGAGCTTGTATTAAAACTAAGGCGTTTGAAATGTAAAGTGATGCGGATATGCCGTTTTTATTAGTCATTTATTTTACTGAACAGATAAATTAGCCCTATGTAGCTCATTCATTATAAAGCTCACAATGTTCTTCTAAAAAATATGTGCAGTTTAGTTTTCGAACCACTAGAGGGCCAAAAGTTACATAATGCTGCTTTAAAAAGAGAATGAGCAATAAAAAGTCGCAATTGCGAGTTGTAGTCTTTTTTTTCTCAGAATTGCGTGTTTATATCACGCAATTCTGTGAACTGGCAATTGTAAGATAAAAAGCCGAAATATCTTTTCAATTTTTTAATTCTGTGGCGGAAACCAGCTTCCGTTGATATGTACCCTGTAATTTAAAAAAGCCTAGATGTGCACTATTACAAATTAGTAGGGCTGTGCAAAAATTAATTGCGATTAATCGCATCCAAAATAAAAGTCTGTGTTTACATAATATATTTGTATGTGCTGTATATAATTATTTTGTATATATAAATACACACACATGCATGTGTATGTTTAAGAAAATGTGATATTCATATATAAAATATTTCTATTTATATAATATATATTATGTATTTATATACATATACAGAATTTAAGCGCAAATAATTCTTAAATATATACATGCATGCATAGGTATTTATATATACAAAATAATTATATACAGCACACACAAATATATTATGTAAACAGACTTTTATTTTGGATGCGATTAATCGCAATTAACTTTAAACTTTTTTTAACTTAGTAAATGTTTTCGCTAAATTTCGTAAGAGAGTTGCCTATCGCAACAGTAGAATAAGCAACCCTTAGTCCTAAAATATTTCCAATTTGTTTTCTTATCCCTATACGCATATGTACTTCATAGGTACACTATTACCGAAAGGTACACTGTAACTTCAGTACTTTGCTGACTAATCTAAAGCATTGCCTTTTTTTGTTTTCTTTTGTGAATTTTGTTTCAGCCAACCAACTGTGCAAGTAGAGAAGAAGAAACAGGGTTGGTGGTTGCCTTGGTGGTGTCTTTTCATTGGCTGGTTCCTGCTTTTCGCCATGAGCGGGTTCTCCACCTTCTTCACCCTGCTTTATGGCTTCCAGTACGGAAGGGAGTCCTCCATACAGTGGGTCATCACTCTTACATTATCGCTCGTCCAAAGCATCTTCATCATGCAGCCGCTTAAGGTAAGGACCAGGATGATTACTGGGGTCTTCTCAGGAAAAATAATCTTGAGAAGTGATGTAATAATCTTTCATAACTGTGACAGGTGATATTTGTGGCGATCTTCTTTGCCATGATCCTGAGGCCAGTGGCTGTGGAGAACAACGAGGAGGTCGAACTGCTCCTGCAGGGTGAGACTCGATAACCCTTTCTGTGCCAATATCCCAACACGATTACCATATTAACATCAATGCCTTGTTGTCATTTTACAGAGCAAAAGGAAAAATGTGAGGAATACTCCGGGAGATCGATATCCTGATTGTGTCGCGGCTCAAATTCAAATCGAGAAGGAAAACGCTTGCTTTGAGATGTCATCAAACTCATTTTATTCTAGATTCTGGTGTTGGGAACAGAGGACGGCGTTTTCATAACTATGTAAATGATCTGCGTCTCACTGTCTCTTGTGGTTCATTATCCATTTGTGTAGGCAATCTTACTTAGTATTTTAGTAAAATACCTGTGTACATAACTTTGTATCAAAAAAAGCTATTCAATCTTAACACACTCATCAAGTTTTATTTTTTCTGATCAAATCAAATAAACAAAAGTGTGTTTGTTAATAGACCACAGCAGTTATGTCAGTGAATATTGGGATTATTTTAAAAATGACTGAAAATATATGAATAGATCTACATCTATTAACTGTAACTGTGTTTCTGCTGTAATTGTTGAGATTTTGCTTAGTGTCATCTTAGTTTGAGAGCTATATTATATTAAAAAACTGGATATTCACTATTATGTCTTAATTAACTCCATAAGTACTTTGTAAATGTATTTTAGTATATCTTCAATAAAACACTTATTTTCCAATGCATTTCAGTGTATCATTAAAAACAAAACATTGACATTCAATGCAGTTCAGTGATCAGTGGAATAGTTCAAAAGTATGGTAACACTGTCGAAAAGAAATTAAGGTTTTTGATGAAAACATTCCAGGATTTTCTCCATATAATGGACTTCAATGGGAACCAAACGGTTCAAGGTCCAATTGAGAGTTTCAGTGCAAACTGTTCAAAGGGCTTTAAACGATTCCAGACGATGAATAAGGGTCTTATCAAGCGAAACGATCACTCATTTAATAAATAAATAACAAAGTTTAGGTTTTATAAGCTCAAATGCTCGCCTTGCTCTGTTCTGTGACGCCCGTTCGTGACTCCTTTTTGAACTCGTTTATCAATATGAACAAATCTTTTTCCGAGTCATTTGGTTCATTCAACGAACGAAATATTACGTTATATTTCTAATAACTTTTTAATTTACATTTAATAAGTTGTATTACAATATGTGATGCAATTCAAATAAATACATAATAAAACTTTTATTTAAAATAAATTGATTAAAATAAATAACATTTCAAGTGTTAATTTAAGCTAAGTAATATAATAATAATAGAATAAAATAAAAAAATACTAAAATTAGATTAAAATATTAAAATGACTTCAATGGGAACCAAACAGTTCAAGGTCCAATTGAGAGCTTCAGTGCAAACTGTTCAAAGGGCTTTAAACGATTCCAGACGATGAATAAGGGTCTTATCAAGCGAAACGATCGCTCATTTAATAAATAAATAAATAACTCTGTTCTGTGATGCGCGTTCGTGACTCCTTTTTGAACTCGTTTATCAATATGAACAAATCTTTGTCATCAAATCTCAATATGAACAAAACGAATGAATTGACTCAGAAAAAGATTTGTTCGTTTTGATGAACGAGTTCGAACAGGAGAGTCACGAACGCGCATCACAGAACAGAGCAAGGCGAGCATTTGAGCTTATAAAACTTAAAAATGAGGTTTTGCTTCGCGAGCACACTAAATCCACTCGAAGTGAGAGCCACACACACACACACACACACTATTAGTCGAGCACATAATTTTCCAAGCAAAAATCTCAGTATTCTTCCATGACAAACTCTTTCTGTTATATTTCTAATAACTTTTTAATTTACATTTAATAAGTTGTATTACAATATGAGATTCAATTAAAATAAACGCATAATAAAACTTTTATTTAAAATAAATTGATTTTAAATAAATAACATTTCAAGTGTTAATTTAAGTTAAATAATATAATAAAAAATAGAATAAAATAAAAAAATACTGAAATTAGATTAAAATATTAAATAAATACCAATAGTTAGATTAAAATTAGGGCTGTCAAACGATTAATCGCGATTAATCGCATCCAAAATAAAATTTTGTGTTTACATAATATATGTGGGTGCACAATAATTATTTTTATATATATATATATATATATATATATATATATAAATACACACATGTATATTTAAGGAAAAAAAATGTATATATAAAATATTTATATTTATAGATATATAAATACACACCCATGCTTGTATATAATTAAGAAATATTTTCATGAACTGTATTTATATATAATTTATATTATATATAAATATTTTATATATAAATATATTTTTTTTCTAAATATACATGCATGTGTGTGTATTTATACAAAATAATTATACACAGTGCTCCCACATATATTAAACACAAACTTTTATTTTGGATGCGATTAATCGCAATTAATCGTTTGACAGCCCTAATTAAAATACACCAACACCAATAATTAGATTAAAATAAATAAATAAATAATTTAGATTAAAATAAATACAAAACTTAATGAAAAATAAATGCAATGTTTGATATTGGGTCAAGTACAAACCAAGCGAAAACCCATAACATTTTAGCAATCACACACACTTTTTCTTCAAAAATTGTATGAATAAATAAATAAATAAATAAATAAATAAATTATATATATATATGTATATATATATATATATATATATATATATATATATATATATACAGTCAAACCTAAATTTATTCAGACACCTTCAACATTTCTCACATTATCGACAAAACAATAAAAAAATAATCAGCTCAAAGTGTCTGAATAATTTTTAGTCCCATTTTTTATATAAATGTTACTGTAGTCACTGTATGAAGAATATTTGGGTATATAATATGTCAAAATTTACTTTATTTTGCTCTCCTCGCTTACATAAATGAACTATAGTGTCCTGGACGCACTTGTAACAAATATTAGATCCGGATTGTTTTTGGTTTGCCTGTATATAATCATATAATAATATATAATCACCTGAGGTTTAGTGTGCTGTGAATACAGAGACTCTGGTTAGTCACTGAGGTCACGTGCTGGCCCTGAGGCGCCGTGAAGCCGACAGGAACATGGTTTAAGGTTTATGTGAGCGTTTACTCCCTCCCGACTACAAATATGTAAATCTTTTGTTTGGGAAGATTGCTGTTGGCAAGGAGACAGTGAAGGTCGGTGTGAGACGAAGCCTGAAGTGCTTTCAGAAGAGAGCATGTTCCCCCGTTGTTTTACCTTTATGGCCTAGATTGCATGAACGCTAAAGTAATTAAATACAAACCACCTGTGGCCTTGATTTGCTTTTCTTTTTGGGCGACAGTGGAAACGTCATAAAATAGCTCGTGGGGTGAAAGTCATCCACACACACTTTTTCTTTTGAGGCATGTTCTTTTCAGTGATACAAAAATAAACATCTTAAAAATAAACAAGGTTGCGTTATACTGGAAACTAGGATTCACAGTGTTATATTCATTCAAACTTCATTTTCGGGAAATAAAAACAGAGATACAGTTAATAAAAATTGATTTGAAATAAAGAACATTTTAAATGTTAATTTAAGTTAAGTAATAAAAATAGAATAAAATAAACAAATACTGAAATTAGATATAAAATATCAAATAAATACCAATAGTTAGATTTTAGGGCTGTCAAACGATTAATCGCGATTAATCGCATCCAAAATAAAAGTTTGTGTTTACATAATATATGTGGGTGCACTGTGTATAATTACTTTGTATATATAAAAAAATACACACACATGCATGTATATTTAAAAAAAATATTTATATAAAATATGCATATTTATATATAATATAAATTATATATAATATTATAATAATTTATTATAATATAAATTATATATATATATATATATATAAAATAATTATACACTGTGCCCCCACATATATTATGTAAACACAAACTTTTATTTTGGATGCGATTAATCGCGATTAATCATTTGACAGCCCTAATTATATATAAATATTTTACATATAAATAATATTTTTTTATATTTTATATATATATATATATATATATATATATATATAATCTTAAATATATATATGAATGTGTGTGTGTATATGCATATATATATATATATATACACATATATATTTATATATATATTATATATATATATATATATATATATACACACAAAATAATTATACACAGTGCACCCACATATATTATGTAAACACAAACTTTTATTGTGGATGCGATTAATCGCGATTAATCGTTTGACAGCCGTAATAAAAAAGTATAAAAAAAAATGCATTCTATTTTGGGACCATTGATATATATATATATATATTTTTTTTTTTTTGCATTTAATTTTCATTTTAGTAAAGCAACCCCCTAACATAAAGATATGATTACTCTAGAAATTGAATACATTTTGCATTTAAAAGATGTCTAATAGCGTCCAAACACAGTCCAGACGTCTCTAGGCTAAAACGAGCCAAAATCTGGCTAAATGTCTAAACCATAAGCCAAGAATAGACTAGTCATCAATTAGATAACAAAAACACAAAACGAAATGAAACCAAACAGCTTTTAATCACTGTAGACTTTGTGAACATGATGGAATATCACACATCTCGCAAGTTATTTAGACAAAACGACATGTAACCAAATTCAAGTTATTTTGTCTAGAAGTGTTCCTCACAGCCGGAGTGTATCATACCCGAGACAGTGAAATGGCGGCTGTTGCATGCTGGGATACGTTTGTGTCATATTTCACCCAATTGAATTTGAATACAATAGAATTATACAAGAAATTGAATCCAATAAGGACATTACTAACTTGACGCATTTATTTTGTCATGCTTCCAGTTAGAAGGACAGATGTGTGTTCTTGCGAGTGTGTGATCACGAGGACTGAATGTTCTTCGAGAGAACACGTTCCTCCTCCTACAGCTGTCGCATGGATTATTCTCCAGGCCATCAACTCACAAACACACACTGAAATTAGCTCAGGGCTTTTAGAAAATAACCATGTAACGGAGTTTAGCTTCATAATCAAAGCCAGCTGATAAGTTACACTTTTGCCGAATCATGTAAGAAGGACGGCGAAAATATCTTTCCTATCGACAAATGCCTTGATTGGAGTTTTCTGTTCGTCTATGCGCTGTAAATTTATTTTACGACAGACGCGACAGCGGAATCTACACATCGCAATTCTCCAGCTGCAGTCAGGGAAACCTAGCCTGGCTAACGTCAGACCCAATTCTCCCAAATTTCTCGTATTTGAGGCGTGGTCTACGAATGCCCGGTGCCGTTTATTGGGTGAATTAGAGCCAGACCGATATATCGGCCGGCCAATATTATCGGACGCTATTAGGCATTTTCCATATTATTGGTATCGGCAGTCATAATGGCCGATAAAAGAATACTTAAAAATTAAATCAAAACGGACGAAACGTGCTTCAATCATCTCTCTTTGACCTGTTATATTGAAAATGTATGTTTTACAATTTGCAGTATGATGTTATCTGTTGCTAAATTACGGCTCATCATAGACTAGCTAACCACAAAGCTAGCTAATGCCACTATCATCAGTAGAAGACCGCTAACGTTAACATTAACGAGCTTGGAAACAACAATGAACTTTTCCCGCCTAAATAAAGTAATGATTACTGTATTTATAACTAGCATATCTCTAGTTACAGTCCCTGCATTGTAAAGTGTAAGTTAGACTTGCGAGGATTGAACATTTAGACACAGAGAAAAAGTATCAAACGTGTCTTGTGCAAAAAGTTAGCTTTTCTTTTACATGTGTGTGAAATCCAATAATATTTAATAAAAAAAATATATCGATATATCGGATTTTAAAACCCCAAAATATTTGTATCGGCCTTCAAAATCCTTTATCGGTCGGCTAAGTGGTCGACTTATTAGTGGTCGACTAAGAATGTCTATCAAATGCGCTTGTGTAGCTCATAGCCCAGTCGTTTCAATTAGCAAAACACAAGTATTGTGTACAGTTTAGCATAGACGTTGAAGTTGTTATTTGCATTAGAAATTGTTTGCGCTTACTTCACAACTTTAAAAAATTAAAAATGTAATTTAATGACTAAAGTGTCAACAACTTTAACTGGGTACGTGTGCACAGCTGAAAGTTATGCTACTAAAGCGGCAGCACGCTAGGTTTATATTGATATTTAAAAGCAACACAACTTGGAACTGAGACAACCACAGTAGGTAGCTACAGGCAAAATGGCAACATGATATTAATAAATACCACTTACCATTTATAATGGACTCGGTCAAACGATGATACAACTCCGTTGCTAACATGTATTGCCACTTTGCACTCATTCAGGCCTCGGGACTGCCGAACAGAAGTTGGTATCGGTTGACCGCCTCCTGTACTGGTCCTCCTCCATTAGGGCGATTAATGGCGAGACAACAGTAACGACTGGGGTCTCGCAAAGTTTAATGCCAAAAGCTGCTCTTTTTCCAAAATAAACTTGCATTCTAAACTACTTAGAACAATATATAAGGCTGCATCAGAAGGTAGCTTCGCGTCTGCTGCCATGTTGAAGATGTAAACAAACTACTTCGGTGGGTCGCATAGATGTCGTCATCATCTTGCGGCTCCCTCCGCGTTCTGTGATTGGTTCCCTAAATGAGGAGAAAATGTGGCTATGGTGTCCAGACGGTCCTTTCAGCGTGAATAAAATCGCTCTGTAAGGCAGCATGAGGAAAGTGCTCTTTGATAACGTGATGATTATGGCCTTGCAGATCATCTGTCCATCATCGTACAAACTAAAATCCCGCCCTGGCAATCTGATTGTCCCATTCATTTTTTTGACTGATCATAATGACTCCTCAATGGATCGAGTCCAGGCCGAACTTCCTGACCAAAAAAAATTGCGGATGGGGTTCGGGCTGGCATCAAGGCTAATAAATTGTATCATAACTCCTGTGTTTTGTCCCTCTTTTGCTCTGACTATCAACATCGAACCTCCTCAGATCGCATAATAAATGTGATGCAAACATTAAAATGTATATTTTTTAAATGTTTGACGTTGCTTTGTGAAGTCATCTAATTAAAAATAGAAGCATTTTCAACTGAATAAATAAATATGTTGCATTCTCTTTTCATGTGAAATAATGATAAATACAAACTTTGATTCATCATGTGCACTCCTGAGTCCTGACACAAATTACATTACATTTCTGTCACGGTAACATTTATTATTGTACACCATTGATCAAATAAAACTGTAAATATAGTTATAATAACTATAACAAATAAAACAAAAACGTATATTTGTTTAGCGACCCAGCCCGTTCCCAGATTCCGCTAAATGCAAGATAAGGATTAAATAAAGCCTTTTTATCACATTCCCCCAATGAACCTGAAATGTGTGTTTCGCATCGCGCTACATTTACTTTTATTATCGTATACAGTGTTAACATGTTGATGCAGCTCTATTGTGTAACTCCGTTGTCAAACCAGCCCATATTGTGCATTTAAATGTCTTTATTTTTGAGTGTGTGAGACACGTTTCAGTCAGTGTGTGTGTGTGCTCTGCTGAAGCTGTAAATATTTCAACAGAAAACTTTTAGCCCTGTCAGCTACTATTATCCACACTCACTGAACACACGGGACACATTTGCTTCAAATTGTTTATTGATTGCACAGATTATGTACTTCACAGTTTTATGAGTGCCCACAGCTTGTATTTTTTTACTTAATTATTTATTTATTTTTTAGAAATGAAAATCCTGAAAGTGGTAAGAAGCTTCGTCTGCATTTGAAAAAAAGCAAAAGGTACCTCAGCTGTATTATTCAATAGAATAAAATTGAATATGATGAATCACTCACCTAATTTGGTAGAAATCACGTTTTACAGAGCATCCATAACTTTTCATCTTACAAAAAACGTGAGGTGTTTTAGTAAATCACATTCAAAAATGCCTCACAAAAATCTATTTCATAAGTTTATGTAAGATACACGAAACAATAATCGTTAAGGCGTCTGTTGTCAAACGTACAACGGCACATACTAAGATGTGAAAGTATCTGTTGTAAATATGATGCTCTGCCCTTAATAATAATTTAAAAAAAAAAGAATAACTGCATGGATTTGCAAATAAAGACTATGATTCTCTGTAAAACATAATGACAACTGCCAAACTCATTGGACGGATTCTTATCGTTGTCCCTCAACCGTTTGTGAAAGAGATCCTGAAAAACAAACTAATCTCTTGAGGCGAAAGTTACGGAGCGCCGCACATGACATACAGGGAAAAAATATGTATATCGTGGCCGTAAATTAACAATCTGTTATCAAGACTTACTTTACATCAGCTCATTTGACTAATCCGTTCCCTCGTTTTAAATAAATCGTGTGCATGAAATCTTGTTTTATGCCATAGGTATATAGGTTCAGACAACACAATATCAGCCCGATTTTTGGCACGATGTGTTTCACATAGGTTGTCATGGCGATTGATAAATATCAAAGGGCTAACTATAGATTGTCATAGTGGACGACAACTTTTATGATGGATAGATGGACTTTATGATGGATAGATGCACTTTTATGATGGACAGATGGACTTTATGATGGATAGATGCACTTGTATGATGGATAGATGCACTTTTATGACTGACAGATGCATTTTTATCACGGATAGATGCACTTGTATGATAGATAGATGCTCTTTTATAATGGATAGATGCACTTTTATCATGGATAGATGCACTTTTTTGATGGATAGATGCAGTTTTATGATGAATAGATTAACTTTTATGATGGATAGATGCACTTTTATCACGGATAGATGCACTTGTATGATAGATAGATGCTCTTTTATGATGGATAGATGCACTTTTATCACAGATAGATGCACTTTTATCACGGATAGATGCACTTGTATGATAGATAGATGCTCTTTTATAATGGATAGATGCACTTTTATCATGGATAGATGCACTTTTATCATGGATAGATGCGCTTTTATGATGAATAGATGCACTTTTATGATGAATAGATGCACTTTTATGATGGATAGATGCACTTTTATCATAGAGAGATGCACTTTTATGATGGATAGATGCACTTTTCTCATGGATAGATGCACTTTTATAATGGACAGATGCATTTCTATGATGATAGATGCACTTTTATGATGGACAGATGCACTTTTATGATGGACAGATGCACTTTTATCATGGATAGATGCACTTTTATAAACAGAAACAGCCATTCACTGCCATTATAAAGCTTGGAAGAGCCAGGACATTTATTAATATAACTCTGATTGTATTAGTCTGAAAGAAGAATGTCATATACACCTAGGATGATTTGAGGGCGAGTAAATCATGGGCTGATTTTCATCTTTGGGTGAACTAACCCTTTAATAAGCAGTGGGAATGAATTCTTAATTCGTGGCCTCGATGTATATTTTCGTCTGCTTGTCATGTGCGGCGCTTCGTAGAAAGAGCTACAGAAAGTGAAGTCAGTGCCATCCAGTGTCCGTGACCTCAGCTTTTCTCCGAGTGAGGTTGCGCTCTATCCCGCTGAAAGAGCAAGGTCAGCCCTTTCCTAAAACGGTGGTCCCGCACACTGTAAATAATCACATTGCAGCAACTATTGCCCGTCAGAATCCAAAATGCCAAAAAGGAGAAGTTGCACCAGGTGAATCCCACAACATTCCCCAGAACGAACACTGCGATAGGAGAAAATGAGGCCGTGAAGGCGAAGGTGAGGATCCCTATGGTTTTAGCGGCTTTGATATCCGTAAACGAGGGTCTGTGAGCACACCCACCGGCTCCCGAATCCGGTCCAAGGCTTCCCTCGGAGAGCAGCTTACGTTTGCGGGAATAGCGGCGGATGCTAGTGAAGGATAGGATGTTCACGGCTAATGTGCCTCCTAATAAGCTGAAGTCGAAGGCTGGGAACAGCAGAAGGATGTTAGCATCTGGCGGCAGCTGATTTCTGATCAGTAAAGGTGCGTAGTTGCACATCCGACTGCACTCGTTGTACTCCAGTGTGAAGCTGTTGCTCAGCATGAGCGGAGACATGGCTAGTAAAAAGCTGCCAGCCCAGGACAGGATGATTAGGAATAGGATTCGATGGCGCGTCACAAGCGTGTCTTTATGCAACGGACGGAGGATCGCGACGCTGCGCTCCATCGTCATCAGAAAGATAGTACTGATCGAAACAAAGGTGCATCCCGCAAAAACTGGACCAATCAGCATGCAGGGTTGCCAAGATCCGGTTGAGATCCCCTGGTACCACGACGGGGGGGCGCTGGTCACCATGAGAGAGATTTCGGTGTATACAGAAAACGGCACCACCCAGACTCCAACCATCACGTCTGCGATGGCCAGCGACACTGCAAGACAAATATAGAGAGTATTTCAGATTGCATCATTCATTCAGGTTCATCTCGACTCGCCTTCCGTGGAGTAAACGTTACAATGCGAAAGTTTCTCGTTATTATGAGAAATTTAGTCTTTATTAGGGATGCACCGATATGAAAATTTTGGCCGATACCGTTAACCGATAATTCTTTATATTTGAAAGCCGATAACCGATATATATCCTACGCTATCTCACGACCAATTCGTACGAGTGATTCAAAAGTGGCTAATTCGTACTAATTCATAAGACCTCACTCGTACGAATTCTTACGATTTGTCTAAACCCACGTGACGGTTATGTTTCATTTGTACGAATTCATACGAATTGGCTAATTCGTAAAATATGTACAATTTAGCAAAATCGTACTAATCCGAACGAGTGAGGTCGTGCGAATTGTTACGAATTAGCCACCTCGTAAAATTCGTACGAATTCGAATTGGATTGATATATCGGACGATAAATTTAAATCCAAATTTTTGTAGAATTTTGAGAGCCTGATTACAAAAACAAGCCTCACAATTAAACCCATGTCCCAAGCGCACGATTATAATGATGTTCTCATTATAGTGTTGTATAGCCGATATATGTTGCGCTGCACATGTTGTACCGAACTGTATTTTCATTTTTTGAAGAGATTTTAACCGATAATTCTTTATATTTGAAAGCCGATAACCGATATATCCTACGCTATCTCACGACCAATTCGTACGAGTGATTCAAAAGTGGCTAATTCGTACTAATTCATAAGACCTCACTCGTACGATTTGTCTAAACCCACGTGACGGTTATGTTTAGGGGCGGGGTCAGGGGTAGGTCATTCGTACGAATTCATACGAATTGGCTAATTCGTAAAATATCGACGATTTAGCAAAATCGTACTAATTCGTACGAGTGAGGTCGTACGAATTAGCCACCTCGTAAAATTCGTACGAATTCCCGTGAGATCGGGTTGATATATCGGACGATAAATTTAAATCCAAATTTTTGTAGAATTTTGAGAGCCTGATTACAAAAACAAGCCTCACAATTAAACCCATGTCCCAAGCGCACGATTATAATGATGTTCTCGTTAGAGTGTTATGTAGCCGATATGACAGATTTGCGCTGCACATGTTGAACCGAACTTTTATTTTTTGAAGAGATTTCAATCATATTTAAAGGAATTCAAAAACATAAACAGTGCTCAACAAGTGTCTCAGCTGAAGGGAATAATACATTATTTATCGGCTTTAACATATCGGCCACATTTTCTAACCAGGCCGATAACGATAACATTAAAAATGAACATATATCGGCCGATACCGATATGCTGGCCGATATATTGTGCATTCCTAGTCATTATTATAAGAAAGTTTCTTGATAGAATAAGATACTAAAGGCCCTTGCACACTGAGTCCGAAAATTTTCGTATGCGTTTTTTCGTATTCGTGATTCGGTGTCTCTGAATTGTCAAAACACCATTCGAGCTGCTTGCTACGGATGCAAAAAATGTAAATCGAACCCGATGTGATTTTTTTAAGACGGACGAAAGTTTCTGAGGCAAGCATGCTTGACATAACGTGAGGTCATATTTATTTTTTAACATGCGGAAATTTCGGGGCGTGAATTTTGGACTTCAAATTTGCATTTTAAGTATTTGACATTAAAATTGAACATATCGGCCGATACCGATATGGTGGCCGATATATTGTGCATCCCTAGTCATTATTATGAGAAATTAAGTCATTATTATGAAAAAGTTTCTTGATAGAATAAGATACTAAAGACCCTTACGCACTTTCGTATGCGTTTTTTCGTATTCGTGATTCGGTGTCTCTGAATTGTCAAAACACCATTCGAACTACTTGCTACGGATGCAAAAAGCATTGTAAATCGAACCCGATGCGATTTTTTTTATGACGGGCGAAAGTTTCTGAGGACATAACGTGAGGTCACATTTATTTTTTAACGTGCGGAAATTTCGGATGTGAATTTCGGACTTCAAATTTGCATTTTAAGTATTTGACTTCAGGCCAAAGTCTTAATTATGAGAAAGTTATGACATTTTCTATTCAAGAAAATGTCCTTCCATAAACTTTTCAGTTCAATTTATTCATTTTCCCTTTGCTAGGTGCAAAAATATTCTCTCAATATGGAGTTTAGTTTTAATAAATTATTATATATGTACTGTACAATTACCCCCATTGTTTACAGTAGACTTTAAACAATGCTGGGTTGTTTTAACCCAAATTTGGGTAAAATATGGACAAACCCAAATGTTGGGTTAAAAATGTAATTTATAACATTCACTTTCAACTGTAAATTTTTTTTATCACATTTTTAACCCAACATATGGGTATGTCCATATTTGACCCAAGTTGGGTTGAAACAACCCAGCATTGTTTAGAATGACACGGTTTTGTTTCAGAAATATGTAAAGTAGGGTCCAGTATGCAATGATAAATGTTTTGAACAGTAGTATGTTTGTAACAGTTTGTAACTTATACATTGGACGTTTAATTAAGTGAGTTAACTGAGTAATTACTCATAGACATGTATCACTTATCAACTTAAAACTCATCTTTGATCACCAAAATGACATATTTAAAGTTTTTTCCATGATTTTTTTCCCATCCCTTAAAATAGCTTGAATGTAAGTCGACACCCTTGCCTCATTTAGTATGCGCGATTCTATGAATATGCAAATGAGCCCCGCCTCCACTCAGAGATCCACTGGTTGACGATCACACGTTGATCTGATTGGTTATAAGGTCGTTTGTGACGTCAGAAACCGTGTTTTTGAGACTGTCTTTGGTTCACTGAAAATACTCAGCAATACTGTCGACTTTACACATGAATTTACACATGCTTTGTCTAAAGCACATTAAACAACATTAAAACTTGATTTACACCACAGGGGCACTTTAACCCATTTTTTAAAAGCAGTTTGGCCAAACAATGTGAAGAAATTTCAATAAAAAGCTTCATATTTCTTCTGATTAATCCCACAGCAGTGAAGGATACGTTACACTCTAAAAAATGCTGGGTTGTTTTAACCCAACTTTGGGTCAAATATGGACTAACCCAGCCGTTGGGTTAAATTTTTACATTACATTTTTAACCCAACTTTTCGGGCTTGTCCATATTTGACCCAAAATTGGGTTAAAACAACCCAGCATTTTTTAGAGTGTACTGAAGAGAACAGACGACATTTGCATACTGTAAACCCTGTAGATACTAAAATCTGCATGCCATCCTGAACATATTCTGTATGTAAATCATCGTGGTTACCTTTGAGGTAGCCTTGTGGTGTTCGGGAATGCCGGGTCTGCATGAAAACAGTGAGTGTCACCACGTTTCCCACCACAATAGCGAAGGCCAGACTGACCATGAATATTACGGCTAATGTTCGGTTGATCAGGCCACAGCAACAGACAGTGCAGAGAGGAGCCAGCGTTTCTCCAGCCGCTGTCTGATTAGCGCTCTCCATTATCCCAAGTTGAGGTCCTGGTTGTCCGAGTACGCCGCCGTTGGCCAATAGTGCAGTCTTGATGCAGTCTTCATGCCTGTGACAGACACTGATATAGATGGCCTAGTCAAGTTCTGTTGTTTTCAGTGGATTACAACCCTGTGAAAGAGCGGAGAAAACAGTTTGTACATTTTAACGTAAGGCAACACAATAGACTGCAATTAAAAGTCTTAAATCATGTGCAAATGTATGGTAAGTAGCGCTGTCAAACGATTAATCGCGATTAATCGCATCCAAAATAAAAGTCTGTGTTTACATAATATATGTGGGTGCACTGTGTATGATTATTTTGTATATATATATAAATACACACACATGCATCTATATTTAAGATAAAAATATTATTTATATATAAAATATATATATAATATAAATTATATACAATCTATATATATAGTATATACATGAAAATATTTCTTAAATATATACAAGCATGTGTGTGTATTTATACATATAAAATAATTATACACAACACACACACATATATTATGTAGACACAAACTTTTATTTTGGATGCAATTAATCGTTTGTCAGCCCTAATGCTAACAAATCAGATTCACATTTTAATGTGAAATTGGTAGAATAGGGCGAGTGAATGGAGGGAAAATATTCGCAAGGTAAATTGACCTAATAATAACTTTATTTTATATAGCGCTTTTATAAGTCAATTCTCAGAGCACTTTACATAAGTGGAATAAAAAAAAAAAAGAAAAGAAAAGAAAACACATGATAAACACAATGCAAAACAAAGCTGGGTTGATTCAACCCAAATTTGGGTCAAATATGGACAAACCCAAATGTTGGGTTGAAAATGTAATTAAAAAATGTACAGTTGAAAGTTATAGTTGAAGTTGGGTTAAAACTTTGAATTAGATTTTTAACCCAACATTTGGGTTTATCCATATTTGACCCAAATTTGTGTTGAAACAACCCAGCATTGTTTAGAGTGTAATTCAAAAAAGTTTACAACCATGGTTCATTCAACGAACGAAATGAACAAATCTTTTTTCGAGTCATTTGGTTCATTTAACGAACAAAATGAACAAATCTTTTTTCGAGTCATTTGGTTCATTCAACGAACAAAACGAACAAATCTTTTTTTCGAGTCATTTGGTTCATTTAACGAACAAAATGAACAAATCTTTTTTCGAGTCATTTTAACAAATATTTTTTCGAGTCATTTGGTTCATTCAACGAACGAAATGAACAAATCTTTTTTCGAGTCATTTGGTTCATTCAACGAACGAAATGAACAAATCTTTTTTCGAGTTATTTGGTTCATTCAACGAACAAAATGAACAAATCTTTTTTTGAGTCATTTGGTTCTTTCAACGAATGAAATGAACAAATCTTTTTCGAGTCATTTGGTTCATTCAATGATGAACGAGTTCGAACAGGAGAGTGACGAACGCGCATCACAGAACAGAGCAAGGCGAGCATTTGAGCTTATAAAACTTAAACTTTGTTACTTATTTTAAGACCCTTATTCATCGTCTGGAATCATTTAAAGCCCTTTGAACAGTTTGCACTGAAACTCTCATTTGGACCTTGAACCGTTTGGTTCCCATTAAAGTCCATTATATGGAGAAAAATCCTGGAATGTTTTCATCAAAAACCTTAATTTCTTTTCGACTGAAGAAAGAAAGACATGGACATCTCGGATGACATGGGGATGAGTAAATTATCAGCAAAAGTTGTTTTTAAAGTGAACTACTACCTTAAATGTTCTCCGTTACTGTCTGGCTCTGGGAAGGATGATATAAGAACCATTCATATTTGCGTCCATGTTTAAGTAATGTGCACTCTTTTTTTTAAAGTCATACCTTTCAGTGAACAGTTCTTAAAATAACTTATTTTTTTTTGTCTCAGAGTGAAGAACATATTAATAATCCAAAGAACCTTTTTCCACTATCAAGAGCCTTTATTTTTAGAGGAACAGGAAGCAAAATAAAATTAATTCTTAACCAACGTTCATCGATATCAGACATTTAGGATGATGTTTATCAGTGTGTCAGCATCTCTTCAAATTGAACCCGAACTTTAGACTGATTTCAGACTCTCTGCACTTACTGAACTTGAGCATGATAAATATTATGAGCGCATTAATATAGAAAGCTCTGCTGGGTGTTTTTGGCAGTTATGACAGCATCTCAACCGGACACCAACACACACAGCCAAACTCCCGCAGTCGCTCTCGCTATCTGTCAAAAAAGTTTTGCATCTTTTACTACAAATGCATTTAGTAGGAAGTATGAATCCAGCTGAGACGTTGCTTTTGCAGTGGCTTATTCATTATGAATTAGAGCTCAAAACTAAAACTCAGCTCACTCAATCAGTCTTAGCCAGATTATTAATGCATGTGTTCAGCAGACATTATTTGTCAAATAAATTTGCAAATGTTGGTTTGGTGCACTTTAATTATCTTGTAATAACCGGGTTTATAATCACAAAACATATTATAATTGATAATGAAGAACTAATACGAGAATAATTGAGATCTACAGTATTCATGCATTTTGTATTCATGCCTTTTTATGCAGGTTTTATGTTCGATCTATTTATCAGGATCAGTGTTTTTTAACAGTTCATGCTAGTATTGTGTATTTTCCATAGTAAAAAAAAAAAAACCCAGAAATTATTTCACTTATTTTGTCATTTTTTATATTTTTAATGACGGTGGCTCATACCAAATAACTTTTAAACTAGTTTAGGACTGCTATTTATAGCCTTACCTTATATACGGTTTAATCATCAGTGTTAGTGAGATTATTAATGCGTATGATCATAGACATTATGATTTTGTGAAATAAATTTGCTTGGTTTTTAAAAGCAAATGTACTTTATATGTATAATATTGACAATTGGTTGGTTTAGGACACAACTAACTTTCCAATTCTCTTGTAATAACCAGGTTTATAATTACAAAACATATTATAATTGATAAAGAGAATAATGAAGAACAATTGCAAGAATAATTGAGTATACATCGTCTATGATATATACACTCTAAACAATGCTGGGTTATTTCAACCCAAATTTGGGTTAAATATGATAAACCCAAATGTTGGGTTAAAATGCAATTAAAAAAAAAACGGATAGTTGAAAGTGAAAGTTAAACTTGGGTTAAAATTCGAAATTACATTTTTAACCCAACATTTGGGTTTGTCCATATTTGACCCAAATTTGGGTTGAAACAACCCAGCGTTGTTTAGAGTGTACACATTACAAAATGCATTGCATAATGTCATAGCACATCATTTGTTAATAAATAACAAATATTTACTCATATTAGTTAAAAACAGAGTTAGTCCATCTCAGTTTTTTTAAATGTATTGTGGCATTTATTTTATTTTTATTATGTGTGAAGCTTCAATAATGACCTTAATATTGATTTAGAAACAATACATGGAGTATTTGTAATAGAATTACACATTTAGCTTTTCACAGGAGCATTTAAAATGAAGAATAAACAATAAAAATGGACAATGCGTCTATGTTTACAGTAAAAAAACCTGACCTTGTCCATTCATATCAGTTGTCGGTTGATCTTTACAGGACTTTAGGGGTGTTAACAGGTCATTCTCAATATACATGACAATTAGAAAAAGCATTTAATGAAGAGTCCTTTAAATATATGCAGACGACAAATTTAGATTTTTTTTCAATCTGTAAAATACGGTAAACTAATGGTAGCTGTGTTACTGTTTTTAAAATCGACAGCTAAATACAGTATTGTTGGCTACAGTATAATACTGTAATTTAACAGCTACCTGCTGTAACACAAAACCAGTAACACACCATATTGTTACACTCTAAATAATCCTGGGTTGTTTTAACCCAATTTTGGGTCAAATACGGACAAACCCAGCCATTGGGTTACATTTTTAAATTACATTTTTTACCCAACATTTGGGTTTGTCCATATTTGACCCAAAATTGGGTTGAAACAACCCAGCATCGTTCAGAGTGTAGTTTTTTTTTTTTACAGGATTATTTTTTACAGTATCATCTTCATGCAACGCTCTTACCTGTATTTTATATTCCTGAAAAGCGTTCGGCAAAGAACGAGGTAATAGCCCGTCTCGGTCCAGTCCAGTCCCGTTTGAACACACATCAGAAAACAGGCGAATCTCTCACACACACACAAAACAAGCTCTGAAATGATTCTCTCTCTCTGTTATTTCTGTTATCCCTCCATCCTCCCATTTTTCTCCCCCTCCACGGCTTCTTCTTCCCACTCTTTATTGCAGTCTCTCATTCATTGTTGACCTAGTCTGTCTGAAACTCTCTCTCTCTCTCTCAAACACGTCTGCAAGCTCAAGCCTTACAGTAACATACCCTCTCTCTATCTCTCTCTCTCTCTCTCTCTCTCTGGATCGATGGATCTTGACTATCGCTCTCGTCTCGTCTTGCACACTTTCTACCCTTTACTCTTAAAATTGCCCCTCCGATATTTTTCAGCAGCTTTATTCACCCTCTCCTCACTTCATCATTTTTTCTTCCATGCACTTCAGTCATAAAATATGTATAGAAAGCGGCACACACACACACACACACGCAGGGTCTGCACTGAAGATGCAACCTTGAATATAAGTGTGTTGAATCACCAGATCGGGTTATTGTTTATTGTGTTTATTATAATGACCTTCAGCTTAACTAGTCATATTTTAACACACATTCATTAGAAGGTTAAATATTACTCACAAAACATTTGCAAATATATTCATTTTTTTAGATTTACTGTAATATTCGGAGGGATTTCTAAAAGACCAGATTTTTTGGTAACACTTTACACTAATATTAACTAATGCACAGATAATACTGAATTAATGTGTAACTAATGATTATTTAAGCTATTCATTAACGATTACCACATTAGGAACTAATTAAGAGTCTGTAGGGTTAATGTATTAGTTCATACATGAATTGTTGTTAATTAAATATGTAATTGTGGATTAACTCATTTTTTTTAACTAATAGTGTTAATTAATATGTTAATTACCAGAATGAGCCAAAGCCTTGTATTTCAACTTCCAGATAATATGACAGGTACACTAATATGCGTTAATACATGATTAATTACTTCATTGTTAGTGCAAATTCATGTGCAAATTACTACAATTACTGTTAATAATGATGTGCCCCAACAAGTAGAGTCATAACATAATGATACCTTTGCAAATCATTAGCTAATGATTAATTAAAGCAGACAACTGGAAATTGAAGTGGATAGCTTTGACTAATTATGGTAATCAACACATTAATCTACACTATTAGTTAATACGTTATTAAGGAATTAATACTAGGGCTGTGCAAAAGTTAATTGCGATTAATCGCATCCAAAATAAAAGTCTGTGTTTACATAATATATTTGTGTGTGCTGTATAGAATTATTTTGTATATATAAATACACACACATGCATGTATATATTTAAGAAATATCTGAAAGTATATACTTTTTATATATTTATACATCATTAATATCACGTATAAATATAAATATTTGATATATTAAGAACACATTTTTCTTAAATATATACATGCATGTGTGTGTATTTAAATATACAAAATAATTATACCCACCCACATATATTAATTAATTATATTAATATAATTATACACACCCACATATATTATGTAAACACAAACTTTTATTTTGAATGCGACTAATCGCGATTAATCATTTGACAGCCCTAATATATAGTCATAATATATATATATATATATATAGACCATTTCACAAGATGTAAACAACACTGGTCCAGAAACACTTCCTGTTTCAGTTTGTAACCGTTTTCTTTATTTCACATGTAAAGAAAACATCTTAAAGATGCTTGTTTAACGTTTTGATTCATATTTGTATGTTCTGTTGGTTGTATTTTATCCCAGCTTTAATGTAGTGTTAAAAAACTGAAACAGGAAGTGCTTCTGGACCAGTGTTGTTTACATCTTGTGAAATGGTCTATATATATATATGTATATATAGCCTATGTATATATATATGTCATGTATATATATCCAAATGTAAGATGTCTGATGTCTGTGACTCATATTTTGTTGTTCAAGTGGCAAAAATATTTATTTGAAGCTGAAAAAATAAAAAATAAAAAAGGGAAGTTGGCCTCTTAAGCCCATTAAAAAAGTCTGAATTTCATTGCATTAGATACAAAATGTCAAACTCAAGTTGTCCACATTATACAGTCTCGACTTGAGCGTCTCTGTGCTTGATATGGCTCAGTCTAATAGATTATGCAAATAGGACGGGGAAGTTCTGCTTATTTGAATGTAATCCTTGGAGAGTTTTCCTGCAGGACTTTTCTGCATGTCTGAGTAATGGAAAGAGAAAATATCCCACTTACAAAATTCTCAAAAGATTCAATGAAAATATGGTAACTGACTATATTAGAATAGACATTAATAAAACCTCTCCTCTCTGTAGTGTCTTGCATCTCAATATTAATGTAAAAAGCACTGAAAAATACGTCTTATTTTCCAGAGTAATACTAGGAGTTCATAGTATTCTGCAAATCCACAAAATAAACATTAATTACACAACAGGTGCATTTCCAGAAATCTGTCATCATGGAAGTGCAACGTATAAATCAACTTTTTTAACTCTCTGGCGCTATTCAAAAAATGTTACTTTTCCTTTAAGAATTATAACGTGTGGTACTGCGTCCAAACAAAATCTTAGTGAATATATTTGAGATATCAATCTCAACTTTTGAACATAACTTGACTTTGATTTACTCGGCGTGTCAGAGTAAAACATGTTTTGGAAAATATAAATATTGAAAAAACTTATAGCTTTGTAAACTTGTCTTTTTTGTGTGTTTTAAAGTGTCTTTAAAGAAATCAAACTTAAGTCTTTCAAGATTTCGGACAGTTTAATGCTCAACAAGTGGTTAACAGATTATGGATACGGCATAAATATAATATCCCAACATAAAAATATTTAATAAGCAATCTGTCATTTTGACTGCCACGTGACATGAGCAACACCAAAGGGTTAAATTAATTAAACAGGTCATTTTTTTTCTTTATTATAGTACACTCTCAGAAAAAAAGGTACAAAAGCTGTCACTGGGGCTGTACCTTTTGAAAAGGTACACTTTTGTACCCAAAGGCTGTATATTGGTTCCTTAGTGGTACATGAGCACCTACAATGTACATATTACCACATAAAAAGGACATACTAGCACCTAAAATGTACATATTAACACTTAAAATGTAAATATTAGTACCTAAAATGTACATATTACCACCTAAAATGGACATATTAGCTCATGAAATTGGCATATTAGCACCTAAAATGTACATATTAACACTTAAAATGTTCATATTAACACTTAAAATGTACATATTAGTACCTAAAATGTACATATTAGCACCTAAAATGGACACATTAGCTCATGAAATTGACATATTAGCACCTAAAATGTACATATTAACACTAAAATGTTCATATTAACACTTAAAATGTACATATTAGGTTAAAATGTACATATTATCACCTAAAATGGACACATTAGCTCATGAAATTGACATATTAGCACCTAAAATGTACATATTAACACTTAAAATGCACATATTAGCACCTAAAATGTACAAAAGTTTACCTTTTGAAAAGGTACAGCCCCAGTGACAACTTTTGTACCTTTTTTTCTGAGAGTGTATTGCATATTTACACTTTGTTCTACCACATGAATAAATTACTTGTGCTTTAATCTTTTTTTGAACTGTGGAAATTAAGTTTCAAAGCTTTGATGAATTTTTACATTTTTTTCAATTAAAGTTTAGAGTGATTGAGATAAGATTAATTACATTGTACATACATTACACGGAAGTATTAACTATTGAATATGTTGCTTGGTAAAAGCAACACTGAAAACTGATGATTTTTTATATTTTGTCTCCTTCATCAGGGTTGTTGGTCATATCTCAAGTCCTTTACGGGAGCAGCAAGGTCTTCAACAGGAGCTGAAAGGTTATATTTTGAGTTTGGCTTCAGGCTAATGACGGCCATCATGACCCACTTCCATCTCTAACACACTTGTGAGATGGTCCGGGCTACTGCATGTCATTAATAGTTCATACTATTTCAAACATTTGTGTTTTCTGCCCTAATCTTTACTGCACCAGCCCTTCACATCATACAAGTGATTAAAAAGTCATTATTAAAACTGCATGTGGATCTGAAGCAAGTCAGTTTGAAGCCAGTTGTCTCAGTCTTAATTAAAGCAAACAGTACTTATAGTGTACTTACCTAGAAAGTACTGGCTAATATAAGGCAAGTACATGGAACAGGGGTAGGTTTAGGGGTAGGTTCAGGGTTAGTACTAGTTATTACCCAGTAATTGTAGTTACTAAAATAAGTACATAGTATTTACATGGGTAACTGGACTGTATAAGGAAGCGTTACCCATATTTTTACCTAATTTTAGTATTAAACTGATTTACTGTGAACCATGGCTTTTGGCTTGAGAAATATGCCTTATGCCTAACTATCAGATTGATCAAAACTTTTTTTATTGCAACATTGTTTGATAGGTTGCAAAATCCTGAAGTTGGCGTTAGCAAAACATGGACTTACTGGCAGCGTCTGTCATTTGATTAATCGATATTTCACGCAAGATGTTCACCCTTTTATAAATACTATTATTTTTTGTTCTGTGGGTTACAACATCACGAAAACAGAGTGATCTCAAAGTGAAAAGTAGCCTTTGGAAAGTTGATCCGCCTTTAACCGAGACAGTGTCAACATTCAAACACAGATAAATTTTCCCCGATTATGTAATCTGTGAGTTTAGATGTTTGTTTTTAGGGGGGGAACATCTGTGTCGAGCTCATATAAATGCAGAAGCTCAATGACCACCAATGAATAAAAGACGGATCTGTTTCCAAAACGTTTTCATCATGAGGTGGTAAGTTTCAAATAATATGTGATCAAGTATTGGCTTGACAGACATTTAAAAAGCATCTCTAAATTTAGCTAATTTAATCGGTGCAAACAAGCTAGAGATTATTTCTCGTTGATGACCCTGTTTGATCCTCAGGCTATGTGTGCTGCTCGTGGGCACTATTACTTGGATGCCAGATGTGTCTTCTGCTTCGGACAGAGTCAGAGAGCACGATTCGGGTAACAAACAACCTCCGCATCAGACATGACCAATGCTCAACAGCAGACAGCTGGGATTTATAGTGAATTTAATGTCACAAAAGACCGATTTTAAATCATCTTTGTGTACTGAGTGTGTGTAGTTCAACAGTTTTGTGAAAATATCATAGCAAAATGTTATAAGGAAGCACCCCTGATGTGCTAATCATGTTAGCATCTTGCTAAAAACACGATAAACGTTAATCATGTAAGCACCTTGATAAAAAAAAACACCCATATCCCTCTCAGAATATCATCGAGACACGGGCTGTGTTTTTACACTCAAGGCAATGTAGGGGGCAGTGTAGTTACAACACCTTTTGTAGTTGTTTTGTAGTTTTGTTTCAACAAAGTGCTTACATGATTAACGTTTATCATGTTTTTAGTAAGATGCTTACAATATTAGCATGTAGCTAGCATGCTAACATGATTAACATGTTTAATGCAAACACAATTATCATGTTTTGCTAACATGCTAACATGATTAACATAAGCATGTTTTAATGCGTGTTAGCATATTTATGCAACTAGGTGATGGTAACGTTTTAACAAAATGGCTAACCATGTGCTAGCACATTTTGAGTCATTTTTATCATATTTTAATAATTAGTTACGATGATTTTTAGAACGTTTTAGCACTTAGCTAATCACTTTTATCATTGCTAGCATGTTGTAAGTCTTGTTTGCTAACATAATTAATGTAGTTAGCATGATGCTCTTATGTTTAACGTTATGCTAACAAATTATCGTGTCGTTAGCATGTTTTAATGCTTCGCTTGATGTTAACATTCGGTAGCATGCTTTTAAACATGTATAAGCATGCAGCTAGGCGATGCTAACATGTTTTTACATTTTGTTACCATCAACGCCACCCTCGAGTCAGAAAAGCTCATCTCCACATATTCTGAGAGGGATTTGTTTCAACAAAGTGCTTACATGATTAACGTTTATCATGTTTTAGCAAGATGCTTACAATATTAGCATGTCGCTAGCATGCTAACACAGTTAACATGTTTAATGCAAACACAATTATCATGTTTTACTGACAACATGCTAACATGATTAACATACGCATGTTTTAATGCTTGTTAGCATATGCAACTAGGCAATGGTAACGTTTTAACAAAATGGCTAACCATGTGCTAGCACATTTTGAGTCATTTTTATCATATTTTAATAATTAGTTACGATGATTTTTAGAACGTTTTAGCACTTAGCTAATCACTATTAGCATGTAGCTATTCATTGCTAGCATGTTGGAAGTCATGTTTACTAACATAATTAATATTTGGTTAGCATGATGCTCTTATGTTTAACGTTATGCTAACATATTATCATGTCGTTAGCATGTTTTAATGCTTCACTTTATGTTGTTAACATAAGTTAGCATGCTAATAAGCATGTAGCTAGGTTATGCTAACATGTTTTTACATTTTGTTACCATGATGCTAGCACATTTTGACTTCTTTTCATCATGTTTTTATAATTAGTTAGGATTTTTCAGAATGTTTTAACACATAGCTAATCACGACTAGCATGTAGCTATTCACTGATAGCATTTTTAGCATGTTGGAAGTTCTGTATGCTAAAATGATTAATATGTCATTAGCATGATGCTAGCATGTTTAACATTATGCTAACACAGTTAGCATGCCGTTAGCATGTTTTAACGCATTAACAGAAGTTTTTAGCATGTTAGCATATTTTTAACACACCACATGCAGCTAGGCAACGATAACATGTTTAAACATTTTGTTACCATGATGCTAGCACATTTTGACTTGTTTTCATCATGTTTTTATAATTAGTTAGGATTTTTCAGAATGTTTTAAAACGTAGCTAATCACGACTAGCATGTAGCTATTCACTGATAGCATTTTTAACATGTTGGAAGTTCTGTTTACTAAAATGATTAACATATCATGATGCTAGTATGTTTAATATTATGCTAACAAAGTTCGCAGACAGCAAACTGATATTGAATCAACGTGGAAACGACGTCTCTCATGACATCGAAACAACGTTGATCTGGCATTGTTTTGATCATCGAATTAACGTTGAACCAACGTCAGACGCGGCATTCTTCAAAGCTAAATGAAAATCAAAAATTGTTTTGCTTTCCTAACGTTGAAACAACGTTGATTTCAAGTTGATTTTCCATTAGTTTTGAAAGAATGACGCGTCTGACGTTGGTTCAACGTTAATTCGATGAGCAAAACAATGTCAGATCAACGTTGTTTCGATGTCATGTTTCCACGTTGATTCAATGTCAGTTTGCTATCTGGGTTAGCATGCCGTTAGCATGTTTCAATGCATTAACAGAAGTTGTTAGCATGTTTTTAACACACCGCATGCAGCTAGGCACTGATAACATGTTTAAACATTTTTTTTACCATGATGCTAACACATTTTGACTTCTTTTCATCATGTTTTTATAATTAGTTAGGATTTTTCAAAATGTTTAAACACATAGCTAATCGCTCTTAACATGTAGATATTCATTGTTAGCATGTTAGAAGCTAAAAGAGCCAACCCCTACAGTATGTTCATACAATTGGTGCATTCAAGTTATGTTGGAAAAATCGTATTAACGAGTAGAACGCACCCGAGGTCATGAACGCAACTTCCCAACTCAATAAATCTAGCTATGAAGCATTACAATTTGTGTTTTCTTTACACCCGTAGCATGAAAAATAGCATTGAGAGAGCTCTTTCTCATGTATTCTACAGCTCACAGGATTTCAGCCCTACGTCTTAAACGAATGGTGGGGGGATCGCTGAACGCATCCGTCCCGTGGCAGGCAATGGTGTACCTCAGTGAAAACATACTAGATGGAGGTTTTGCCGGAGGAGCGCTGATAGCGGAGCGCTGGGTACTGACTGCCGGCCGGAATCTGTTCGTAAGAAAGAGTCGAAATCATACAAGAGGACAAGAACCATTAATCCCAAAAGTCTACCTTGGAATCAGCAAACTTTCTGATGCAAATGCTTCTTCTGAAGTCGCGGTGGAGAAGGTAAATATGCAAACCTGCTATGCTAAATTTGCTAAATCTCCATATAATTATAAATACAAAGACAAAAAGTAGAGCCAGACCGATTTTCGGCAGGCCGATATTATCGGACGATATTAGGCATTTTCCAAACTATCGGTATCGGCAGTTATAATGGCTGATAAATGAACATTTCAAAAATAAAGCGGAAAATAAAGTCAAAAATAAAGCTTAAAATGAAGCGGAATTAGCTAGTAATATTTACGTTACGTTGTTACAGTGTAGTTGACTGACTGTCCTGTTAACTTTTGACAATGATAGCGCGTGACAGAGACGTATCATCTCTCCTCGGCCTGTTATATTGAAAATGTATGTTTTACAATTTGCAGTATGCCGTAATCCGTTGCTAAATTATGGCTCATCATAGACTAGCTAACCACAAAGCTAGCTAATTCCACTATCATCAGTCTGTTCTGTTGCGACAATAAAAGAAACAAGTTTATTTTTAAAATGCATTATCATATTATTTTAGTTAAAACTCATAAATAACTACAAATAATTAATGTTAGGGAAATCTGTTGTAGCGCGTTTCTGAAAAAAAAAAATAGGCCGACATGTCGGAATATCGAATTTTAAAACCAACAAATATTTGTATCGGTATCGGTTAGCATGCTAACCGATTAGCATGTTAAGCTTACTAAGCTGCTAATATCTCTTCAGCTATAGTCTGATAACTGAAGAGCAATATTAGAAAGTGGCGTTAATGTTAAAAATTATTTTATCTTTGAAAAAACGACTCGCAAAATGAAGTTCTGCGACTAAAACGTAATTTTTTCTTGATTGTGGCATTTCTTTAATGTTTAGAATCCATTATCCATAAATAATTTTATCTTGCACTATAAATGTGAAAAAAACTTTTTCCATTGCAGTTTTGCGAAATATTCATTTTTCGAATTGCATGAAAAACCTCGTGCGAGTGTAAAAACTTTTTTTTTTGCAACATATGGGAGTTTTTGCAAAATTGATGTGTTTTTCCATTGGGCATATTTTCAATGCGCAATTACAATTTGAACAATTTGAAGGGTCACAGAAACGTTTCTAATTATATATGGTTATATATTATACCTTTAGTTATGAACAGCTCGTGCAAGCGTGTGTGCGTGTGGTCCATGAGCGTGCACACCTCTGGTTGCAGTTCCGCTTGTCTCCAGAGGGGGCGTAGTTCTGCAAAAACTCAGAGACTTGCGCTATGCACCTTTAAAGTTTGCAATAGTCTCTATGCACGATCGCTTCCGGGTTTGTCTCAGCACGCCCACTTACATTCGGTGCTGCGTCAGTCTACGGTCAGAAGCCGGTTTTGCGTTAGCTGGAGATAGTGTCAAAAAATTACACTCGCTGTTTATAAAAACGTCCTGCGGTTAACGTGAATGACGTTAACAACACTGTGAGGCAGTTAGCAGTCACACAAGAGTAAAATAGAGAAGTTATTTAAATTATATATTTCGAGCTACAACAACTTTGAGGGTTAGAATTCTCTCATATCGTACGAAATTCGACTAGCGAATCAGCGTTTCTAAAATCGTTGTCTCCGTTTCCAGACTGACCTCATGAAGTAGCGTGTGTATAACATGCCAATTCGTATTTCCATTTTTGGCGTGCTATCAAGACGCATAATCGCTTTTTAGCGTTTTTATGAACGCCGTTGACTTGTGACTTACCTCAACCCCATCCCTAAACCTAACCGTCACTGGGGTTAATGGCATTTATGACTGGACATTTGACGCGCGTGTACGGACACGCAGAATGATGCGGACGTTAATGGCGTAAACATACACGCGGTTACACGCGGATAGCTCAAAATGCGTTGAGATAACACGCCACTTGACTCGAAAGTGGCGTGTACGTTTACGCAAAAGTCATGATGTCATGTTGGAAATATTCATTTTTCGAATTGCCTGAAAAACCTCCTCATGCGAGTGTAAAAACATTTATTTTTGCAACATATGGGAGTTTTCGCAAAATCGACGCGTTTCCATTGGGCATATTTTCAATGCGCAATTACAATTTGAAGGGTTACAGAAACGTTTCTAATTATATATGATTATATATGATACCTTCGGTTATGAACAGCTCGTGCAAGCGTGTGGTCAATGAGCGTGCACGCCTCTGGTTGCAGTTCCGCTTGTCGCCAGAGGGGGCGTAGTTCTGCAAAAACTCAGAGACTTGCGCTATGCACCTTTAAAGTTCGCAATTGTTTTTGGGACCAATTTCTCATTGCAACAAGTTAATTTTGCATGTACAGTTATGCGAAGAAAAGGGAGAGCATTAATACTTGAAATGTCTCGCAGGTGTTTCTGCATCCAGGCTTCCAGAACACATCCGACTGGGACAATGACCTCGCTCTGATCAAACTGAAGGAGCCAGTCAGATTTGACCAGTATATAATGCCCATCCCGCTTCCAGAGAGTGGAGATACCCAGGCAGAGAGCGAAGGAGAGAGAGGCGTCATCGCTGGGTGGGGATGGGGGCGTCTTTTCACCCCTGCCCCGAAACTGAAGTTTCTCGCTCTGCCCGTCAAGCCATGCAAGGGGAACTACCCGGCAGCGGTCCTCGCAAGCACACCAAATGTGTCCGACAGACAGTTCTGCACAGGACCCAGCAGGTACCAGGAAAACGTGTGTTTTGGTGACGCAGGGGGCGCTCTTGTGTTCATGAAGCCCAACACCAGTGCGGTGTATGCGGCGGGGATCCTCTCCTTTGACAAGGCTTGTTCCGTCGAAGAGTTTGCCGTCTACACAAAGGTTTCCGCCTACCTGCCCTGGATTCACAGCGTCATGAGAGGAGATTCACAGGGATTTCCAGAGCGGCGCGCTTCAATTATAAGTCACATGTTTTCACAACAACAGTAGTATGATTGTTCAATAAATATTAGAGCCGGATCGATACCGATAAAAATATTTGTTGGTTTTAAAATTCGATATTCTGATATATCGGCCGATTTTTTTTTTTCCAGAAACGCACAACAAAACATTAACAGATTTCCCTAACATTAGTTATTCGTAGTTATTTATGAGTTTTAACTAACATAATATGATCATGCATTTTTAAAATAAACTTGTTTCTTTTATCGTCACTAGGGTTGGGTTTGAATTTGAACGATTCTGATTCCGATTCCTTGTTTCGATTCCGGTTCCCAACGATTCTCGATTCCGATTCTTTTAAGAGGCAGGGTCAAAAAAGTTTAGCTAACCTTGCTAACCAACGGTCTTTCTGAAGGAAGTACTCCTTTTGTCACAAATTTTGCATTTTGCCGAGATTTTGTTATTTTTAGAAATGTGAAGCCACACTTTGGACCGCCGACGTAAGCTACTCATGTTCGACTCGCGCGGTTATGCCAACACTTCCGGTAGACGCTTCTTCATTGGTGTTGTTCAGCGGTTTCTTCTTCCGGTCGGCGGACTGTGAATATCGAAACTAGGAATCAAAATTTTAACTTTTGAACGATTCCGTGAAAAACGAAAAGTTAGTCCCGGTTCCAAACGACACTCGATTCTTGATACCCAACCCTAATCGTCACAACAGAACAGACTGATGATAGTGGCGTTAGCTAGCTTTATGGTTAGCTAGTCTATGATGAGTCATAATTTAGCAATGGATAACGTCATACTGCAAATTGTAAAACATACATTTTCAATATAACAGGCCAAGGAGAGATGGTGCGTCTCATTGCTATAACTGTCACGCGCTATTAAAGAAATACTTCAGTCACATTGTCAAAAGTTAAAAGTACAGTCAGTCAATTACACTGTAACAACGTAACGTAACTATTACTAGCTAATTCCGCTTCACTTTCGGCTTATTTAACCGCAGCAAAACTGCACATGATAGTTAAATTTTGTCATGCTTATTTGAACTGATGGGGATGTTCTTTAAATTGTTATTTAAGCAATGTATGTCACAAATGTTGCCAACAGGGACAGTGTAGAGCGCCCTCTGGTGGACAAACTATACAACTCCAACACTCATGACATGGTTCAAGCGTGTTTCGTCCGTTTTTATTTTATTTTTGAAATATTCATTTATCGGCCATTATAACTGCCGATACCGATATTTTGGAAAATGCCTAATATCGGCCGATAATATCGGTCTGGCTCTAATAAATACACATTTATTTAATTGGTTTCCCAGACAGCAACATAGGCTACGTCTACATTATTCGGGATACATTTGAAAACAGCATTTTCATTTAAAAACGCTCTCCGTCTACACCGGCGTTTTCAGCCGTATCAGAGTGGACGAGAAACGCCTGAAAACGCTAAATTCAACCTTTACAGCGCATGCGTAAAGAAGAAGAGAAGATACAGATGGAGAAATACATCATAAAGTTATCGCGCAAGTCTGGTCATTTTATTTAGCAAAACATCTCAGCGTTCACTGATCGTCAGGTTGCACTCACTCGCTATTATATGTTTGGTCTGAAACTGCTCATGTTTCGGCGCAGGACAGCAAATGTGTGTGAATGGTACAATATGCGTCACATGACTATGCATCATCGTTTTTAAATACCCCCATTTTGACAGTCAAGACTACAATTTTCATGAACAAAAAAGCCATCAGTGTGGACGGAAGGACAAAACAGAGAAAAAAAGATGTGTTTTTAAAGAAAATCGTACTAGTGAGGGCTATGCCAAAGTTTCGGCCCACATCTGGTTCCGGATGGCCCGGATCTGGCCCGACACTTTTTTTGCTGTCTGGGTTGTAACTTGCACTGTTAAATTGTGAGAATAAAAATGGGGATTGTGTCATTTAACATTTAAATCCATATTTGAAACAAAAAAGTGTTTAGTGTGTCCAGTGTGCCACACAGGTCCAGAACAATGAAGCCAAAACATGTTGATCGCCCCCTGGTGGCTGGCTGCAATATAGGTCATAATGTAATCAAACATATTATGTGCATTTGCTGTGATCCTGTAGATTAGAAGGAACTTTTAAAATATCAATTGTATTAAACAATGAAAATTAAATTGGCTAATCTGCTAATCTGGGCCGACTGGGTATGTAATAAAAGGATCATTTCACATGAATGGTTTATTATTACCTTACTGTGTGGATTTTCTATCAAGGCAAACATGACGTCACATAACATTTTAGTTCATTAAATATGTAAAGCTGTGCTGCAGAATGGTGATCACCACCTTGGTTGCAACTTTACTTTCTGTAAAGAGCACTTCAAGAGCAGCGCTGTCAAGGTTATCCTTCTGAGACCAATGGAGTGACTTAAAATCCCGGCTGATTCAGAAATGCTGTATTCCTCTCTCTCATCTTTCATCGGGGAATCAATACACTGCAAACCTGACAAGTTAACCTTGAATCAAGTTCTTCAGTTTAGCTGGGTTTCAGTCACGTGATTATGATGACGCGCGGAATTCAGATGGAGGGCTGGGAGTGAACGAAGAGAGCAATGGACAAGATGGAGGAAAGTCCAACTGTACTACTTTACTATTACAAGAGAAAGATATATACAAAAAAATCAAACATGTTGTACGTGATACGTTATAAAGAGGAGCGATTTTTCAACTGAATAAATATTTTCCTGCCATCGAGGTGGTAGATATCAGCAACTACCTCCTCTTACATACTTTCACTTTACAAAGTTCAGAAACGTTACATAAACATGACAACTTAAGTAGTATTAACTCACCTTTGACGAAGTTATCACTAACGTTACACACAGGCATTTTCCCATTCGGCTCCTCACAACCGCAGACGTAGGTTTGCAAGCCGTTTTTCCAGAGTTTTTTGGTCAATTCCTTGCATTTCCCCCCTCATGAACAACAGCTTTTGGTACATGATAAAAACTATTGTGGTTTGATCGATTCAAGTGCCATAAACGACGCAAAACACCGGCATTTTAAGTTCGTTATATACCTTTTGTAGCCCCGCCCCTTTTCACTGCTGCGTTCGTTGTCCTTTGACTTCCGGTCTGTATTTTCTTTGTGTATTTTCTTTGGTACAATGCTCATGATAAACATTACAATGCTCATGATAACTTTTGTTAACTCTACAATAAGTAAATCCACTTCACCAGCTAATTACTCCTTGACAGTGATGCCATAGCGACCGCAAAAACGGAAGTTCATGACGGCGCCCACGTTTCTCTGGTAATAAAGCAAATCACTTCCTGCCCTCTTTGTATTTCGCGCCATGGCAACGCAGTGGCATGACGTCATATGAAAACAAGCTATTCATTTGAGTTTTTGAGGATTTTGAGGAGCATGTGGCTCTGAACAGCATCTTCTTTTAAGAAGAAAGGTGTTTCCTCAGAGAACCATTGCTTGCAGCCAATGATACTGTAAAAACAAAAATACCATATACCATGGTTTGAAAATTGCACTGTTGTAGCCTATGCATTCCCAAAACTTTACCTCAAAGACATTTAAATCCAATGCAACTAAACTCTCAATAAATAATAAAACTCGCAATATAATAATACAAGTGAAGGGGAGTTTGTGATAAGTTGACTTTGAATTAAATAACTCCAGTAGCATTTGAGCCTGTTATGCCACTTCCCCACCACCAGAGGTCACCCTCTGAATATCGAAACGTTTTACACTACATTTCCCCCCCCACCTGTTCATTGAGCAGGAATGTCTATAATATTTGACCACAGTGTGTGAGTTTCTGTTTGAGGATTGACCCCATGTTCTCAATTTGGGATTATGATCTGGACCTGGCCACATATGCACAATTTCTTTGAGCCACTTCATTATAAATCTAGGCTACATTGGGCTCCATCATGCTGGAAAAAGCACCAAATTGGTCCTTGGTTATTAGGAGAAGTTGGTTTTCAGGACATTTTACACCATTCTTGGCAGTGTTTTGGGCAGGATTGTGAAAGAGTCACTCCCTATGAATGAAAAGCATCCCCACACAAGGACGGCCGGTCTCAGGATGGTCTTCACTTTTGGCACGACTCATGGTGGCGTTCATTCACCTTTTCCTCTTCGGACAATCGATGTCCCAAATACTTAGAAGATAAAATATCTTTTCACCAGTCTTATGCCATCCAATCCTTGCACTTCCAGTAGAATTGCAATCGACAGATGTAGCAGATGTAACCCTCGGAGCCAAGATGGCGGCCAAATCCAATATGGCCACTGCCCGAAAAGGGTTCCGGCTATAAATTTTGAACCACATGAGTTACAAATACAAACTTGTTATGTTTTTCAGCTTAATTGATGATGGGAAACACATAGGAATGTTTATGTTTCCACTATATATAGACCCCATTGATCCTCCAATTCCAATATGGCCGCTGTCCAAAAAAGCAGTTTGGGCTGTAGAATGGGGCCTTTCCTTACACACCATTATTCACGCAAATACAAGCACCAAATTTGGCACAGATGTAGCTGAGGGCATACTGAAATGATTTAGCCAGGGCGCCCCAGCCAATGGTCCCTGAAAAACATGTCAAGTTGGTAAATTAGTGGTTTAGTGGTAAAATAACGGTTTTGGCCATGGGACCCTCATCTTCCCATTGCCATTAAGCCGCCACAACCATGTTTTTTTTTTTTGTTTGTTTGGTTTTTTTTTTTTTTTAGAAATTTGACCTAATCGTTCATAAAAAATTTGTATACTTTTTAAAGGCGCTATATAAAATAAAGTTTTATTATTATTATTATTATTATTATTATTATTATTATATTTATTTAAAGCAAATTAATTTCACAAGGACCACCCCTCTTTACTAGAATATGACTGATGCATTGAGATCCAGGCGTTGTTTTAGAGATCAAATTTAAATAAGGAATAACACATTTATTAGGTAAAAATGTAAAGTTATAAAGAAGAAATTGAGTAAATATGACATTTGAACACTCTAAAAAATGCTGGGTTGTTTTAACCCAATTTTGGGTAAAATATGGACAAACCAAGCCATTGGGTTAAAAATTTAATTTAAAAATATAACCCAATGGCTGGGTTTGTCCATATTTTACCCAAAATTGGGTTAAAACAACCCAGCATTTTTTAGAGAAGTTTGAACAAAAATAAGATCCATCTTATTTAATAGTTTAAAATAAAATCTAGTGTTTTGTATCTAATAGATGAACATTGTGAAGATCAGAGAAAAAGAAGGACACAAGCTAAAAATGCTGGGTTGTTTTAACCCAACTTTGGGTCAAATATGGACAAACCCAAACGTTGGGTTAAAAATGTAATTAAAAAATGTAACCCAATGGTTGGGTTTGTCCATATTTGACCCAAAGTTGGGTTAAAACAACCCAGCATTTTTCATATGCAGATTGAAAGGAGAGGTAGAAGAGAAGAAGCAGAAGTGATAAGAGCAACGGATATATATATATCTGTGTTTTGGTCTGATAAGTTCAAACACACTTATCATAGTTTCATACCATTATTGTGTCATAGTTGTGTAACGGCTAGATCAGCGTGACTGGTCAGATGCTATACAGTTGCAAAAAGAGATGAAAATCAATAGACAAGGTGTTTTTGGACACCGATAAATAATATATATATATTTTTATAAAGCTTATTTATTTGTGGGCAATTAAGCCTTTTGCATTCATTCAAAATCACGTGAATCACTCTATAAAATGCTGGGTTATTTCAACCCAAATGTTGGGTTAAAAATGTAATTAAAAAATGTAACCCAATGGCTGGGTTTGTCCATATTTGACCCAAAGTTACGACCCAAAGACGCTAAGAGATGAAAATCGATAGACAAGGTGTTTTTGGACACCGATAAATCAATTTTTGTGATAAAGCTGATTTATTTGTGGGCAGTTAAGCTTTTTGCATTTATTCAAAATCACTTGGGTTGTTTCAACCCAAAATTTGGGTCAAATATGGACAAACCCAAATTTTGGGTTAAAAATGTAATTAAAAAAATGCACAGTTGAAAGTGAAAGTTGAAGTTTAAACGACATTTTTAACCCAACATTTGGGTTTGTCCATATTTGACCCAAATTTTGGGTTGAAATAACCCAGAGTGCACTAATCTAGAAACAATATGAATCAACACCACGACTGAAGCAGCAAACCTTGCAAAACACATTCGTCACTGCCTGAAGCTTTTGTAACGTGTCTTTTCCACGTGACTGACGCAGCTAGAGACTGAAATGTTGCTTCTTCCTTCCCGAATGCAGATTTGAAGAGCCATCCATGCTTTGAGTGCAGTTTTTCTCTCATCACTTCACTCTCTTCATTAAAGAGAGCGGCACTTTGACGATCTGGCCTTTTAAATCGGCTTCACAAGAACATCTAATGAGCTCAACAAGTTCTTCTGGTGAACACAGTTTATCTTTACACCCAGGGCTTGACATTACCTTTTTCGCTCTCCAGCCACTGTGGTTTTGCAAAGTTACAAGCCACTCGGCATTTTCACCGGCCACAATTTTGACATCCTCTGATGAAACACACCCGTGGTTTGCCCTTGTTACACACCACTGTCACCAATGAGTCATTTAACAGCAGTCGTTTCAGTAATTTCACTAAATTCAAAATGAACACAATTAGCATGAGAGCAGAGGTTGTGAAGTAGGTTTATGTACATGTTCTTGCTTCACAATAGCATTGCACAATAATGATATTTTCCAAGTGATAAAAGTAAAGAGCAAAATGAAACATCAAGGCGATAAAAGCACACTTCAATTATTCATCTAGATTATAAATCCACTTATCTGATGTACATGATTAGGTACGTTCATATCATTTTATCATATTGCATCACAAAAGTATAAAATTACTAGTAATAAGTTACATAAATACTGCTACATTTCTCTTAAGGTCACAGACTGAAACTTTTTTCTTTAACCCTAAAACCGTATTCTGGACAAATGTGGGCAAAATAGTTTTGATTTATTTTTAAAAAATACTTCCCATGATCTGAGCGGTACAAGACTTGGCTACTTTTCCTAAGTTTGCCTCCTGAAAACACACTATTTTTTTTTTTACTTAATTCTACAATGTTAAGTGGGTGAAAAAACAAACTCCTTAATCTTGTATTTGGGTCAAAAATGGGCACCCATAGAATGAATGGGAAAAACTGTCATTTAGAGCATTCTAAAATAAGACAGCAAAGTCACTTCATCTTTAGGTTTTAGCTCTAAGAACTTATTGGAATGATATTTAATGTAGTTAAAAAAATGTAAAAACATAAAAAATTATGTTTAAATTTTTTTAAAAATTTAATTTTTATTTTTTTTTTAAATTTTAAATGTTTAAAACATAAAAATATGCATAATTTACATAGAAAAATATGGAGCATTTTGAAGTAAATAAATTCAAAAATACCCCCAAAATACGAAAAAACACCATAAATGGACAGACAAAACTTTATCGAAGACAGTGATATAACATTTATAATAAATAAAAATTAGCATCACACTTGAGTCCTCTGTGCCCACATTTGTCCACACTTACAGGATTAAGGGCTATAAAGTGAATACGGTTTGAGGGCTACATTCTCAAAAAACAAACAAACAAACAGGAAGGACTCAAAAACATCAGCTTATTTTTTCCAGCTTGTTCACATCAGGGCATTTCAGTGTGAAATACTAAATGTAAAAGGAAGGATATTGGCAGTGATGAGTGGTTACGAGAGAGGAATGTGATTATAAATGGTTATCCGAGGCCGTCGTCTCCCTAGGCCATTCCCATTCCCCATTTAAACGGCAGTGAGGAGTCTGCCATCTGGGAAGAGTAGACGTCATCCACGAGACAGCTCTGCTCCTCAGTTAATGTGTTCTTCCAGTCTCCCACTTTACCTGAAAGATTATTAGAGGATTGTAGGGTTCAGATGGTTATACAAAATAAAGATAATGTTAATGTTGTTAAAAAGTTAATGTTTGGATTTAAGTTACAGGAGTTGTTCACTTTTAAAAAAAATTTTGCTGATAATTTACTCACCCCCATGTCATCCAAGATGTCCATGTCTTTCTTTCTTCATTTGAAAAGAAATTAAGGTTTTTGATGAAAACATTCCAGGATTTTCTCCATATAATGGACTTCAATGGGAACCAAACGGTTCAAGGTCCAAAAGACAGTTTCAGTGCAAACTGTTCAAAGGGCTTTAAACGATTCCAGACAATGAATAAGGGTCTTATCAAGGACCCTTCGAGTCATTACTCGAAAAAAATATTTGTTCATTTTGATGAACGAGTTCGAACAGGAGAGTCACAAACGCGCATCACAGAACAGAGCAAGGCGAGCATTTGAGCTTATAAAACTTAAACTTTGTTATTTATTTATTAAATGAGCGATCGTTTCGCTATATAAGACCCTTATTCATCGTCTGGAATCGTTTAAAGCCCTTTGAACAGTTTGCACTGAAACTGTCTTTTGGACCTTGAACCGTTTGGTTCCCATTGAAGTCCATTATATGGAGAAAATCCTGGAATGTTTTCATCAAAAACCTTAATTTCTTTTCGACTGAAGAAAGAAAGACATGGACATCTTGGATGACATGGGGGTGAGTAAATTATCAGCAAAAGTTTTTTTTTTTTTAAAGTGAACTACTCCTTTAATTATACACTCTAAAAAAATGCTGGGTTTCAACCCAAATTTGGGTCAAATATGGACAAACCCAAATGTTGGGTTAAAAATGTAATTTTAAAAGTCAGAGTTTCATAAAGTGACATTTATAACCCAACATTTGGGTTTGTCCATATTTGACCCAAATTTGGGTTGAAACAACCCAGCATTTTTTTTGGAGAGCACTGACCAAATTCTTTAGTCTCTGGATCATTATTGCAGTGATTATTATGTTTCTAGCATGTTATATGTTTATAACCCTAATTGATGGAATGTGTAGCTTTTAATTTCATCAAAATTCACCAGGCTCAAACTGTGAAAGAATGGTTGCATCAAGAGGTGCATCAATTTTTGGTCACGATCTTGTCAGTCAAGAATTGTTACCAAACATATAGCATAATAATCACTGCAATAATGATCCAATTATAGACTTAAGCATTTACCCATTTAAATCCTAACAGCCATGTTGTTTCAGCCGGGCGGTGTACATTTAGTCACGATTATATTAATTTTACGCCCATTTGCTATTGTCTGGTGACATATACTAATGTTTGAAGAAAATGAGAAGCATTTCTACCTTTCCTCATGAACGTGCCCTTGCTGTGGTCCATGATCTCCTGAGGAATGAGGGTGTAGTTCACCATGGCATTTTCCTTCATGCTATTGAAACTACAGTGCTTCTGAGCCAGGACCAGCTCGTCCTCAGATAGAGGACACCGCAGGAACCGACTCACTTTCTGAAGAGCGCCGTGAAGATCCTGACCGGAGACAGATGCGCTTTCAGTGTCAAACTTTTTAACCCTCTGGGGTTGTTCGTTTCAGAGTCACACTCGGGGTGTTCGGGTCCAAATGGACCCAAAGGCCCGGATTCATATTTGAAAAAAAAAAAAAAAAAAAAAAATCATGATTTTTTTTTTCACTCGTTTTTTTATAATATTTTTTCTTTTCTTTTTTGGTGTTTTGAGAAAATTTCAAAAATAAAAAAAATATATAATTAGTATTAATGCAATAATTATGACAAAATTTCCCCCCATTGAACATAATAGAAAAAAATATTTTTAAAGCTGTATTTCATTTTAGAGTCAAGCCTAGGCCTCATAAAAGCAATTTCTGAAATGAGATGGATGCCATCTGGTGGACAAACTGAGCATTTTAAAAATGCAAAACACATGTATAATCTGAATTTTTGGGTGTGTTTGTGTATAAAAGTGTGTTTGTGTGTGTCTGTTTTGCACTCTTGATGTTTTATAGATTCACCCCTTCACTGTTGTGTGCTTTTTTTCAAGATTGTGGCTGATTTGTAGATTGTACGCACACAAAAAACTCAGTATTTTCACATTTTCTGCCAATTTCCCATTAATTTTCCATGCGGGTCCATTTAGACCCGAACACCCCAAGTGTGACTATTTTTTTTACAACCATTTAGACTATTCACATCCTGTCACCAATTGTTTTGGGGTGTTCAAATACCAAATCAGGGTTTCTGCAGGTTTCAGTAAGTCAAATTTAAGACCTTTTTAAGACATTTTAAGACCATAAACATTGAAATTTAAGACCTAGACGACGCATAACCAAAAATTTAAATTAAAAAAAAAATTGTAAAAAATTATTTTGTGTTTGTGTGTGTAGGTGAAATTTGTACTTTGCATTTTATACTGTAAAAACACAATTATAGTTGATTTTAGTTGCTCATACCTAGAGATGAAATGGCATGAACATTTCATTTCATTATTACTATGAAACCAATTTGCCAAATCTATTTCGAAACACAGCAAATAAATAAAATTAGCATTAACATGCACTTTTTGTTTACATAAACATTAAAATACCATTAAAATGATGGCCAGATTTTAAAGGAGTGTCTTGCAGTTATCTAGTTAAAAAAATAGTTTTATAAACAGGTAAACCTCACGTATTTCAGCCTTTAAATGGTCTTTTATAAAAAGATTGAGTCAAAAAATGATATATTACTGACATTCACATCCCCTTTTATTATTGATAGTAAATTCAATTCTAATATTAATTAGATATTAATTCAGCCGTTTTTTTCCCGTAAGATCCACGAGCTAATGCTAGCATGCGAGCGGCGTGTTTGAACTGGTTTGAACCCCTGCACTAGAGCTCCGCTTTGTAGGCTACGACTCAATACTTTTTTCTACTTTGTAATAACTTTCTGCAGCCATAGTTTTGGCAAATGAACGAGGGTAAAATCTTTTTAAGACCTGACCAAATCAAATTTAAGACCTCAGATGAAAATCTAGCCCTTTTTAATACTTTTTAAGGCCTTAAAAGAATTTTAGACTTTTTAAGACTTTTTAAGACCCCGCGGAAACCCTGCAAATACCAACAAACTCACCAAATTTTGGACCATTCAGAGGAAACTGTGATTTTTAAAAAAAAAATTATTTAAATTCTTCGGGTCCATTTGGGCCGAACAACCCCAGAGGGTTAAAGGAGTAGTTCACCCCCAAAATGAATGATTTCTGATAATGCTATATCTTACCTGACACATTTCCTCATACGTGACATAAAGAAAGTTCTGGATGTCTTTAGAGTGACTGGTCCAGCCCTTGACATGTTCAAACCAAGAGCCATAATGCACTGATGGGTAAAAAGCAACATCAATTTTATAAGGGAAAGAAAGTGGCATATGGTAATGGTAATAACTGATGAACATCAACTCACCCGTTCCCTTCAGGAACGCACTCAGAAACTCAGAGAAAGAGCCGGGGTCAGGCAGAAAGTTGGCCATCTTGTGGAAGTGATAATATGAAACCGCCACATCTTTGAGATTTCTGGCCACATATATAACCTGAGGAACGTGTTATGGCAATTAATTTTGCTTCATGTAATGTAGTATGTGCTTGCTTGACAACAGACAGTAGTTTAGTGGAAAATTACTGTGTACTGTGTGCAAATGTCAGCAATGAGGTGAAGATGTCTTGGCAAAAAAAGGTGTTGCATGTCTACTCGACATCCTGCCGTTTTCATTGCACTTGCAAGTAGATCATCTCAGCAACACTTGACACACTTTTTTTTTTTTTAGCTTTAATAAGAATACATTTATGTTCAATTCATACAATGATTTTTACACTTTTGAATGATCTAATTTCTGTACTAAGTCTAACTATATGTTAAATAAAACAATTATACCTGAAAAACTTCTAGTTGACTGTACAACTAGATTTGACAAAAATCGGAGGTACATTTTTACAGACTGCTAAAGAAAGAGGAGCAAATGGATCGCTGCAATTCACAGAAACAAATGGACTCCAGTCAGCGAAAGGTGGATTTGCAGTTATCATTTTGTGTCAATATGATGAATTTAGCTGTAAAACCATACCCATATATTTTGTATTGTTATATATATTAACAACTCATCAATTACAGTAGACATGTATCATTTGATATTCTGCATTATTGGATTTTTTTAATTTTTTTATAAATTATTATATTATTTTTAATTTTTTAATAAACACTGACCAAAAAAAAAACTATAAAGTTTTATGGCTTGACGACGATATGATGATATATACAGTATAGGCTATATATAACACTGATATAACTGATCACCCGGATTTAGACCTATATTGTATTTATATAAAGCGTTCACAGGCAAATCTGCTTTATGTTTTGGTCTAACGTTATATTGCTTTTATTTCCCTGACGTCGAAATCAGGCAAACAACATAACGTTAAATGTCAGGCAACACGATTCCTGGCTGCGTGTCAATATCCATCGATCAATGGATCTTTAGTAAGTTATATATTGAGTCCAACATTTAGTTTGAATTGATCAAATTGTTCGTTTTAGTCGCATTTTCGCTGTTTCCCCTATTAAATCCAGTCACACATCGGATCTTTTGCCTCAGACCGGCTGAGGGGGGTTGTTCCGGCGGGAAGGTGACGTCAACAGAAACGGCAAGAAAACGGATTATTAAATAAGAGTCCTTGAAAAACAGGGGAAATCGTGATTCGTGACACTAACATATCCGTGTGTTTTTTGAATATGGGCATTAGATTAAATAGTTAATTAAATAAATAAATACTTTTTTCTGCCGCTATTCTATTTTTTGCTATTTCATTTTAAGTTTTTATTATTATCATCATTTGTTTACTTTCGATTCTGTTTTTTTTTATTTTATTTTACGTTTTTATTATTATCATCATTTGTTTTCTTTCGATTCTGTTTTTTTTTCTATTCTATGTTTTTTTCTATTTTATTTTACGTTTTTATTATTATCATCATTTGTTTTCTTTCGATTCTGTTTTTTCTATTTTATGTTTTTTTTTCTATTTTATTTTACGTTTTTATTATTATCATCATTTGTTTTCTTTCGATTCAGTTTTTTTTCTATTCTATGTTTTTTCTATTTTATTTACGTTTTTATTATTATCATCATTTGTTTTCTTTCGATTTTTTTCTATTCTATGTTTTTTTTCTATTTTATTTTACGTTTTTATTATTATCATAATTGTTTTTTTTCTGTTCTATGTTTTTTCTATTTTATTTACGTTTTTATTATTATCATCATTTGTTTTCTTTCGATTCTGTTTTTTTTCTATTCTATGTTTTTTTTCTATTTTATTTTACGTTTTTATTATTATCATAATTGTTTTTTTCTATTCTATGTTTTTTTCTATTTTATTTACGTTTTTATTATTATCATCATTTGTTTTCTTTCGATTCTGTTTTTTCTATTCTATGTTTTTTTCTATTTTATTTACGTTTTTATTATTATCATCATTTGTTTTCTTTCGATTCTGTTTTTTTTCTATTCTATGTTTTTTCTATTTTATTTACGTTTTTATTATTATCATCATTTGTTTTCTTTCGATTCTGTTTTTTTTTCTATTCTATGTTTTTTTTCTATTTTATTTTAAGTTTTTATTATTATCGTTATTTGTTTATTTTTTTTTTCTTCTCTTTAATTCAAGACACATTTTCTTTGTGGGATGTGTTAGAGTGTGCACTGATGAAGACCTGACGGTAGAAACGTTGCAGTAAACACTTTTCTGGAACGGTCATATACATCAGTGTGTGGTTATTATCAGTGTGTACACATCAGTGTGCAGATATTACACTTGTTTTTTTGGCTTTACAGATGTTCACACGCATGTTTGCATGCATAATGTATGATGGTATGTCTTTTAATGAATTATAAACTTCACATGAGTTACAGAAATAGAATTGGCGGTGTATGATAAATCCACATAAGCGAGAGGATCATTTTGACTATTCTTACCTGATGCTTTAAATGGCAGACTAAGCGAGTCTCTATACCACAAATTAATTTTCTCGTGCCATTTATACGCCAAAAATAGTTTTGCATGTATATGATACGCAAAAACACTTGGTAATTTGCTCGTGGAATTTATACTGAGGTTGTGTGAGAAAAAAAAACACAGAAATGGCAGATTCAGATTCAGAAGTACACATGTGAAACACTATTTTCCATAACACTTTATTTCACAGGGTCCACATATGTCCTCAATAACAATAAATTATGCAGCCTAATTACATGCAACTAACCCTCAACCAAACCCTAGCCCTAAGTATCATTACTCAGTACTTAAATAACGACACCGTAACACCTTAAAATAAAGTGTAACCCAATTTTCTCTAATATCGAGTCCAATGTGTGTCTCGTCCATCACTCACCTTTGCGTTGGATTGTTTGAGGGCCGGGGCCAGCAGGTGATAGGGCAGATGTGTGGTGATGATGCGGGGCCCGCTGGAGTATTTCAGGACTTCAGGACAGTAGTACTGCTCAAGCCACGGGGCACGGGCCCAGTTGGGCTGAGTTTGGGCTGTAGTTGGGTCCCCTTTACTCAAAACTAAAGTGAGGATTTCCTGCATCCATGTGGTTCCTATGAGCCAAGAGAAAGACATGAATAATAATCTTTCCTGGGAAAAAAAAAAGATAGCCATACTGAATAAAATAGGCATGACGATATATCGTAACCACCAAAAAAAAAAAAAAAAATCGTTAGAGACTTTGCTATATCGCGGTATATACATATATATAGCACTATTGACACTCTAGACTGGTGAAACGCATGAATAAGAAAATTAAGATGTTCAAAAGAGTTCAAAAAATTAGAATATCCTGCAAGAGTTTGTTTATTTCGGTAATTCAACTTAAAAGGTGAAACTCATATATTATATAGACTCATTACGTGCAAAGTGAGATATTTCAAACATTTATTTGTTATAATTTTGATGGTTGAGGGGTTGTTTTGTACACACTAAAAAACGCTGGGTTGTTTCGACCCAAATTTGGATCAAATAGGGACAAACCCAAATGCTGGGTTAAAAATGTAATTAAAAAATATACAATTGAAAGTGAAAGTTGAAGTTGGGTTAAAATTTCAAAATGACATTTTAACCCAACATTTGGGTTAGTCCATATTTGACCCAAATTTGGGTTAAAACAACCCAGCATTGTTTAGAGTGTAATGCCATGCGACGTCTGTGTCTAATGTTGACGTTCGTGGGACCTCCGTGGTAGGGTAATTTCTACGCTATCTCTCGACCAATTCGTACGAATTCGACGAATGATTAAAAAGTGTCTAATTCGTGCGACCTCACTCATACGATTTGTCTAAACCCACGTGATGGGTAGGTTTAGGGGCGGGGTAAGGGGTAGGTCATTCGTACGAATTCATACGAATTGGCCAATTCGTAAAATATGTACGATTTAGGAAAATGGTACTAATTCGTACGAGTGAGGTTGTATGAATTGTTACGAATTAGCCACTTTTTAATCATTCGTCGAATTCGTACGATTTGGTCGTGAGATCGGGTTGGTAATTTATAGCCCAAATGTGGTCGTTTGTGGACGTCTTTTCAACATCAAATTTAGTTTTTATAACTTCTATAGCTGTGGGTGGAGGTCATGTTTTCTGTAACATTTATGCATTCGGCAAAGTGACTTACATTGCTTTCCACATTTACATTCCTATCAGTTCTTGCTTTCCCTGGAAATGAACCCATGACCTTGGTGTTTTAGCGCCAACGCACTACTGTTCAAGCTAAAAATGTACTCATATGTATTAATCATGTTGATAACAACAATGTTGATATTTGAAAAAAAAAAAAAATTACAAAAATAAAAAATATTACATATTAATGATGTAAATTTCCTGCACCAGTCATAGATGTCCAAAAAATTACCCAGTCTGAAATGTTGAGCGTCAATATGACGTCTAAGTTGGGTCATGGTTGGACGTCCAAAAAGTGGACCTAGTTTGGACGTCGAATAGATGTCCAGAATTGGTCATGGACCGATGGACCCAATATAGACATGATCTGTCTAGATAGACAGTAGTTCAGGTTTTTGTTATATTGTATTTGTCCTATCGTTTGTAATTGGCTTCTTTTTTTCCTATTTTTGATAATAGAAATGAAATAAAATAACACAAAATATCATGAAATGTATATCAATATCCTGAAATACAATTTCTCATATCGTGAAATAAGACTGTTCATATCAGATCACTCACCTCTAGAACAAAAATGAGATAAATTAAATACACAACCCAAGTAAAAGAAGATCTAAAGATGAATAAAGAAAACATATTATTACCTGATTTTGGGTAAGTGGCAATCACAGTGTCTGTGTCCAGGAAACTGAAGTCGGTGGCGTAATTCAGTGAGTCTTGTGTATGCATGTGCCCAGGGAACATGATGCCGTGAAAGGTTTCGGTGACATCTAGTCGAGCCATGTCTGCACGTGTGTGACTAAATGTCTGAGGAAGAAATATAGAAGAGAGTCTGACAACGCTGTCAGCTTATAAAGGAAGAGAAAACGGAACAATAAAAAAAACCTTGTGAGAAGGGGAAGTACATTCAGAAACTACCTGAGAAACCGGTTACCATAAAAATTCCAGGTAAAACCTGAAAGGAGATGTTGAGTTGAAATGCCTTTTATCTTTACAAAGCTTTGTTATAAGATCATCATATCATCATAGTCATCATAATGAATAAAGATAATGAACTCCAAACAAAGAGGAAGTTAAATATATGGCGACAGCAAGCTGAAGTGTGAACATGTGCTGGTTAATATGTTTACATAACAATGATGTACTAAAAACTATAGAAGCTTGATTCCGCCACAGAATACTTAAAAAAAAGTTTTTATCTGAAAACATTTTATCTCACAATTTCTGACTTTATATCTCGCAATTCTGACTTTATATCTCGCAACTCTGACTTTTTTTCTCACAATTCTGACTTTTATAACACGCAATTGTAAGATAAAAAGTAAGAATTGTGAGATGTAAATTCAGAATTGCGAGATATAAACTACCGCTTGTGTATTATAAAGTCCGAATTGCATGATATAAAGTCACAATTGTTTTGTAAAGTCACAATTGTTTTATAAAGTCAGAATTGCAAGATATAAAGTCAGAATTGCGAGATATAAAGTCAAAATTCTGAGATATAAACTCAGAATTGTGAGATTAAAAGTCAGAATTGGGAGATATAAATTCAAGGGAGCCATGAGGATAATGGTCTCAGGTGGAGCCGGAGGGAAGAGGGAGCCGGTGGAGCCGTTAGGACGATGGTCTCGGGTGGAGCCGTGAGGATGATGATCTTAGGTGGAGCCGGAGGGACGAGGGAGCCGGTGGAGCCGTTAGGACGATGGTCTCGGGTGGAGCCATGAGGATGATGGTCTTAGGTGGAGCCGGAGGGACGAGGGAGCCGGTGGAGCCGTGAGGATGATGGTCTTAGGTGGAGCCGGAGGGACGAGGGAGCCGGTGGAGCCGTTAGGACGATGGTCTCGGGTGGAGCCGTGAGGATGATGATCTTAGGTGGAGCCGGAGGGACGAGGGAGCCGGTGGAGCCATGAGGATGATGGTCTCTGGTGGAACTTGAAGAACGAGGGAGCCGGTGGAGCCATTAGGACGATGGTCTCGGGTGGAGCCATGAGGATGATGGTCTTAGGTGGAGCCGGAGGGACGAGGGAGCCGGTGGAGCCGTGAGGATGATGGTCTTAGGTGGAGCCGGAGGGACGAGGGAGCCGGTGGAGCCGTTAGGACGATGGTCTCGGGTGGAGCCGTGAGGATGATGATCTTAGGTGGAGCCGGAGGGACGAGGGAGCCGGTGGAGCCATGAGGATGATGGTCTCTGGTGGAACTTGAAGAACGAGGGAGCCGGTGGAGCCATTAGGACGATGGTCTCGGGTGGAGCCATGAGGATGATGGTCTTAGGTGGAGCCGGAGGGACGAGGGAGCCGGTGGAGCCGTGAGGATGATGGTCTTAGGTGGAGCCGGAGGGACGAGGGAGCCGGTGGAGCCATTAGGACGATGGTCTCGGGTGGAGCCATGAGGATGATGATCTTAGGTGGAGCCGGAGGGACGAGGGAGCCGGTGGAGCCATGAGGATGATGGTCTTAGGTGGAGCCGGAGGGACGAGGGAGCCGGTGGAGCCATTAGGACGATGGTCTCGGGTGGAGCCATGAGGATGATGATCTTAGGTGGAGCCGGAGGGACGAGGGAGCCAGTGAAGCTGTGAGGATGATGGTCTAGTGTAGCCGGAGGGACGAAGGAGCCGGTGGAGCCATAAGGATGGTGGTCTTAGGTGGAGCCGGAGGGACGAGGGAGCCGGTGAAGCCGTGAGGATGATGGTCATAGGTGGAGCCGGAGGGACGAGGGAGCCGGTGGAGCCGTGAGGATGATGGTCTTAGGTGGAGCCGGAAAGAAGATGGAGGCAAAGACATGGGATCCACTTGGCTGAGCGAAGCTGGAGAGTGGAAGACCTGAGGCTTATCCACACCGCACTGCATTAAAGGAGAAGATGAGGGGCTGAAGGGAATCATCGGAGGCGGGGCTGATGGACTGGAAGAGACTGGAGAGGGAAACTTATTAAGCTAATAAGGAGGATGAAATCCAGCAGGAAATGTAAAGTTGCGCGCAGTCCTACGTCAATGGACTAATTTGCCTAATCTTCACCGTATTTTAGACCACAGTGGAAACATAGACACAAGTTCCTGGTAAAAATTGTTGTAATTTCTGTGTTGTTGACAAATTGGGTAATTTCTGTGGAAATGAGGCTTTGATCAATAACTAGAAGTTTTCAGGCTCATATTTTTTTAATTAAACCAACCTAAAAAAAAACAAGAAGCACTAAAAACAGTTGTGGCGAATCAACCGAGGTGTGAAGCTTAAGTACTGCTCGTACAGGAAGCCACAGCATTGGTGTGAACACAAAACACCAAGCTTTAGTGTAGAGGAGTGATCAGGTTATACATTCATTCCTCTCAAACATAAATGAATATTTTTATGATTTTGCACTGCCTTCTTAAGTGAATTGCATGTTGTAAAGCGATCACATAATAGATAACAAAGGTTTAAATGTTCAAATTGGTCTGTTCTTTTATAAGTTTGGTGAGTAGTTTGAGACAACAGGAAGAAAAAAAAGGGTCGGTTTGCTGTCTTTGAATCATCAGCCGGTCAATTTTAGGCAATGGGGTTGTACAACTCACATGCAAAAATATCTAGAACAGATGCTATATTTGTTTCACTGACAAGATGATGGTCCAGTCATTTTTAGGGAAGAATAATAACCATTTAAAATTCAAGATTATAGCATGTTTTTCATTCCATAAACACCAATTTTTGGTTCCGCATTAGTCATTTAACAAGTAAAGGTAAAAATGCAGTGAGAGGGAACAATAATAAAAATGTGAAAAAAGTCTCCCATAAGCTTTTCTCATAAGTGCGAATAGTTTTGCAAGAGCAGAAATATGTTATGAAACGTATGTTGTTCAGTTTGTCGTGGCTGAAGCTCAGGGCTTTAAATGGAGGGTTGCTGGTTTACCGCCACAAGAAGCAAACATGAGTCATGACCATCGTGGCCTTGAGTAAGTTGCTTTGGATAAAAATATCTGACCACTTGATTATGGCTGTATGATGTTGTTGATGGGTGGGCCACAAACAAAAAACACATTTAAATTTTAGATGTTTACAAAGATCCCTCTATTATCTATTG